>JASAMV010004627.1:0-79372 GCA_030248065.1 Rhynchonema sp. JSB1_4
CTTCGAGTTCCACTCCATAGAATGCAGCTGTTCGCGCTGCTCTTCATTTTCGACGCGTGTTCTTGAGCCAGTGATGTTTCACCGGCGATCAGCGCTCGATGCAGGTCGCTTTCCAATTGTTTGATTTCGTTCTCGACCTGAAAATGTAGTGCACCTGTCTTGGGAGGGAATCAACTTCGAGAAATGGCATCGTTCACTATGCACGTGAAAAGCAATGACACTGCAGCGGCAATTTTATATCGGACAAACTCAAATGGCTTATATTCATGTGGTCAACGCACATCGTCAACACTTACCGGCTATGAATTAGAGCCGGTGTAGTCGTCAATGCTGATTTTCAGAATATCCGGCGCGTTACTGAACACGCGCCCGGGATATTTTCCCCCGCAATATTAAATAAAGCGCACACAACACACGTATCTACACTACGCAGCGCACGCACGTGCTGCACGTTGACGACCAGCGTTGACCATTTGCGTTGACCACTCAGAATAATTAGCTGAATGTCATGCTTCGTGATTATGCAGCACCGAACCTTATCCAATCGTTCCACAGCAAAATCACACGTGTTCGCCAGCGTGATTCTGTGCTGATGTTTCAGTTTTTGATGCCGTCGCAGTATCGCACGTCGCAGTAACTGTATTTGGTCGAGCAACGAGCCAGCCATTCGGGGGTCGACTCTGAAAAATTAATCCAATCCAAAAAATTGCATAACCATTGTGCCGCCGCATAGAAACGTGCGAAAAAGTTTCAAGCCAACTTGTCCTCGTCTGCTGGTTTCTCATCACGTTCTCTCGATTCTGGTCTGCGGCGGGACGAACGAGAGGATAACCGTCTTCGGATCGGGCTCAGATCTGGAGTTTGTAGGTTGTTAGACCTTGATCATGATCGGTGGTGCACAAAAAATGGGATCATTTGGGATAGGTGATTGGTTTGGGCCTGCGCAGACTCGGCCTAGGTGGCTGCAGCTTTTGAAAACCGGCTTTTTTGGCCCCCACTGTGTTCTCCGTTGAACCCAGAATAGAGTGTCAGGTATCAGATCAGAGCACACAAATACATCACATTCACACCGACATTGGGCTAACCTCTCTCGGGAGTGCGGTCACCACGTCGATCCGGCATACTTTTTCAGGTCCTTTGTTGGCAAATACGTTTTTCATAAACAATTCAGCTGTATCAGCGTTTGAGCTCTGGCGGCAGCTTCGTACTGAAATCTTGTATTGGGTGAGGTCACTCATAGAGAGACTTATTCTGACAAAAAACGCATGATTGCTTTCATGTTTTCTTGTGTGACCGAGTCGGAGCGGAGGACGTTAAAATTTGAGTGTGAGTTTTGTTCCTTCTGTTTGTTGCCACGGTGGGCAATGACGTGCAGTCAGTTGTAGTGCGGTTGTGTCAAAGATTTACTGTATGTCCCCCAACCAACCCTGTTTTTACAAATCCGGTTAAAAATGCCGGCGCGTGCGGAAAAAGCCCTGGGGTGTACTGCATGCAGGTGGATAATAATTGTCATGCAGGCACGTTCGGTGGGCGACATACTGTTTGCAACAATGCTAGGCATGCCCAAATCAAAATTTTTTCTGTTGTATTATTTTGTTGTATACCTATTTTAGCTAATTTTTGCATTTTAACTTTTTTGATAACTGGCACTGAAGCGAAGGATAGTGAACATACTGCATCAAACTGTCAAAAGGGCAAAAGCGGAACTAACACCTCACCAGGTTGGTGCCATTGCCATGGTAAAACCCAGTACCACGCCAATTTAAATGCCACACTGGTAAGCAACTCCGCATGGAATTAATCACATTAATGCTGACAGTCAGAGTAAAGAGTCCAAAGCGTCTCTGCTCACTGTGGCACAAAATAGAAACATTGCTCATATGGTGCACCTGATGTTTATCTGTGCGCAGGTGCAAAGGTACACCTTAATGACGTCAGGGGTAGTATGCCAATTATACGCTGTGGGCTTCGGACCAAACCTAGCAAAGTACAAAGGTACAACCGGTACATACATACATATGTACATGTGTTAGAAGTTCAGCTCGGTTTGAATGCTCAGTCAGTACAGCATGCGTTTCCCAGTTCATCAATGTGGCCTCTGAACCTGGGTGCATGTCTGACTCAAAATCGGGAAACTTTTTGCTCAAACGTTTTTCCCGAAACTACTACAATGTCAAAATACAACGGCAAGCTGCGAATTGCAAAAATATCTCAGAAACTGATGTGTCCATTTGGGCCGCTCTCTTCGTCAGGACAGTATCCTTTCTTTGAATATCAAGCATAGAGTGGTCGAACAGTCGCTCTTGGGCTGACTGTGCACCATGTACATACCTGATCTTTAGCTTAATCCACCACCCACATCAAGGTACATAACACACTTAGTTCGTTCGCATATTTTCTATGTTCATTTTGGCGTCATGCTGAATGCACTGGCTTATATGCTTCATGATTACTGGATAGCTGTTCAAAATAGCCATTTCTGACACTGCAACCGCGGACCTCGGGTAACCCCCAGCATTACCGTTGGATTACAAGAACTTTTTCATATGATCATGTTATATGTTATGTGGCTTCGGGTCCGCTACCATTGCGCAATAACTAGCGCCATAGGGTGGAATTTTCGAAACGGTGTAAAGGTCAGTTGGGCGTAAAGGTCAGTGTAAAGTTCGGTCGAAAGCTCGGTCGGCGTAGCTCGGTGTAAACGTGAAACATTGCCTGTTATTAACGTGGAATGTTTCAAGTTTACACCGAGGTCTATCACACTGAGCTGTCGACCGAGCTTTCCACCGACCTTTACACCCAACTGACCTTTACACCGTTTCGAAAATATCACCCATAATGTCACCCTTCACGGTCTGTCCAATGTTACATGGCACTTGAGGCTCGTGCAATGGTTTTGGACGAAAATGCTAAGATTGCAGAAGAAGTTCTTATTGGCATGTTCGCATATCTTTCATGACACTGTGAATCATTAACTTATACTCGGGATTTCTATAATTTTAATTAATTCTGTTGTCTCAGTGAACAACAGAGCAAAGCGCATCAAGCAGCCAGTATAGTGTCATGGCACAAAGATTCGACTGCGAACGATGACTAAGAATACATATGTTCCCGGCCATCGGTACGCTTGGACGGTTTCATGGATGAACAGAATCTGCGTTGTTCTTGTTCATATATTGCCCTTGATGTTAGCATATGTAAGGGCGAACTAAGGTTAAATCCGGAATCCGGAAACCGGAAATAATTTGCATACAAAAATACAAAACATTTCCAGACTCCGGAAATATTTCCGGAAAACGCAGAAATTTACATGCAAAAATAATGCGTTTTCCGGAAATATTTCCGGATTCCGGATTCAACCTGAGTCCGCCCTAATGGGCGCTAGTCATTTCAGGCTTCATTATAGTTAAAAATATCTGAACATGCAGCAGAAAGTGAAGACGCATCAAAAGAAAACAAGGACATTGTGAAAATCAAGTTTCGTTTCGTTTTACTTTTCATGGTTATAACCACAAGGCATATGCGCAACATCAATATAATCATTGATAAAATGGATCGAGTTCACCATTCTGCCAAGCCAAAGTTCATTTGTTGCTTTCATAATGTGAAGCAATCTTTTTGCCCTTGCGTGTATGTACTGTATGTCTATTAGCCACATTAGACTGGCAGACCGCATGAAAAACTTGAGAAAAAAAACAACAAAAGTTTTTTGACAATGACTCAGCACTCCGGACTACCCATGTGCCATAGGCTTCAATTCAAGTTCAGGTTCTGGGCTCACTAAACATGTACATACTGTATGTATGCGCATGTGACTGAGCTCAAGGATGTCGTATAGGATGTCAAGACGAACTTTTTGTTCACTGACTTCATTATGAGAAAATAATGCGCTGGTTTGTCTCAGTCGCGTGGGTATCGTAGTGCTGCAGTGTACTACTGTAGCATCGTGGGTCTGAGCAGCGGACCATTCGGGGTATGGTGCCTGTCGGAGTTGTCCATTGGAAGACCCGAATTTTCCATTTTAAGCCCCCCAGAACGTTGTAGTAAGTGGAAACTTCTTGATCTCCATTAAGGGATTGAGAATGTTTTTGACGTTAAAGGGCAGATCATTTTCCGAATTTTCTCTTACTGCCCTCCGGGCACAATATGGAGAGGTCCGTTACGTATCCACATATTGGTATTAGTTAGACAACACTCATTGCAGAATTTATATACGCTGCGTTGCCTGATCCGTAAAGCAGACGCGCATGTGCTGGAGCAGCGCACGTCTGCTGAGCTTAGCTTGCTGCTGTGACACACGAATGTGCTTTGCGAATCAGGCAACGCTGCGGGCACAAATTCATCATCAGTTGTTGTACACGACAATTCCGGCTAACGGGATGCATGTCCGGTATATATCTAGCAATATAAATTGCGAAACTGTCAACTGATCATGCTCGCAGCCCACGCACGAAAAATGCTCATTGCATGCGAAGGTTGAAAATGTTGCGGGCCAGTGTGCTGCGTGCGTGTATCAGCCCTTGTGACACATCGAAGCGATGCGGGGCATTGCCATAGATCGTCCACACAGCAGTGACTTGGCATTAGGTTTCATCAAGTTCAGGCCTAATATGACCAAACAAAGTATGCCTGAGCCTGCACCCACAAACGTAAAGCGTTTCTGGGTCCGAGCTTAACCAGTCCTGCAGTGCGCTGAGCACTTAGGGGGCACCAGACGATTTTTGATTCTTGGTAATCCTAGTCCACGTTATGTTTTATCAATGTTCAATGTGGTGACACCTTTTTTTCGCTCGACGGTCATAAAAAGGCATCGAATGAATTTAATTTGCTGCTGCTCCTCGCCTGACAAATTCTGCCCCAAGTGCCTCAGTATTTTCTGCATGCATCCATTTTTCAATGAAAACACGCGTCCATCGGCTTTAACCTGACAGTCAAATGTCTTCTGTGGTCATGATTGCTGTCGCGTCCTACGTTACCAGTGCTAGTGAAAAATGTGTAATGTTTTGCAATTATTATTTTAATTACCTATTAAAATTTCTGCGATACTGTCACAATTCATTATGGGAATATTCCTTGGGGTTTAGAATACTTTTTGGCATTTCCCGAAAATATCCAGTACTGTACTTAAGTACTTTGTCACAAGAATATTCGCAGTTCGGCAGGGAATAAAATTTTCGTGTCTCCCAAATGGCATTTTGTACGGAATTGCGATGTAGGAATAATTTGGTCGGACAACACCAGAGGAAACAAAACAGCAAACACGACGTAACCGTGCACGTGCTCGTGTAAAATACATTATGCAGTACACAGCACGTGCATACACCTGTTTCGATCGCAATGTAAAATGTGAACACTCCCAAACAACTACATAAATGGCCTCAAAATGGAAAAGAAAGTCTTGCAATACCCGCTCCCCTATCTTTCAGTCTGGAATTTCCTCAACTGCTGAATTCGACATATAGGAATAAATTCATAACTTTTTAGGGTGCCCCGTAAATGTTCCTAAATATCGAATTGTGACCGTAACTGCATTTCTGTTTTCGGGCATTTTATAATGCACTGGCACCCCATCCTATAGCCCCAGCCTTTGGGCGTGAAACATTGTTAAAACATGATTCACTGTGGGAATTATCCGTTCATAAGAGTGTATATACTTTTTTGACTACTTCCCACTTTTTTAATGACAGCTTTAGGAGCATTTTCACCTGGCTACATGTGTACATATGTACATAGGTACAATACGATTTCAGGATTGCTAAGTGCCTCCCTCTGTACGGCCGTTTCCTGACTTGGGTCGGGCATGGTTACACTTTTCTGCATTCGGAAATCCGTAGAAAAATATTTATAGGGTGATGTGTAACAGTTGTATTGTGTGTGCGAAACGTATTTGGGCACTACACAAGCTCGTGGCGCCATGTCTAAGCACAACCAGCCAGCGTCCTCTGTTCACAAGATTTTTGGGGCTTATTCGGAAAAAATAATACAAATTATTATTTCCGATTGGATCAGTTTCGAAAAATGAATGGGATCGTATGATGAATGAAATGACCGGAATGAAGTGTACATGAGACCGCTGGAGCTGTGAACAACTCTCGACTAGGAGGGTGACTTCTTCATACAAAAGGTCCAACACCGGAACAACTCTCCAAAAGTACATCTCCACTGTCCCATGGTTTGGCAAATTTTCCTGCGGAAGTTTTACGCCCCTACGGATAGGATGTTCCCAGAACCAAAAAACCTGGATTCCCCGCCATTTTCAGAACAAAGTCATGCGAGGCTTGACGTCCTGCCTGCAGGATATGCGATTTTCACTTCATTTCTGCCCATTCATTCAACTACATATACCTTGTAAAGTTCCTCATATTGTCCAGCTGCATTGGCCATAATAATTACATACATGCCTGCAGTGCTATTTTTATATTTACTTTCATGAGGCTCAATCAAATGCCACTTCAAAAAAAACAAGGAAGGTCATACTGTGCATATTGAAAGTTGGATGGTGCGTGTTGTATGTGGGCACCGACTTCAAGCTAATTGTTCAGTCGTCAAGCAAATCGTTAACTCTGGTTCGTCAACCGAAGCAGACCTGAACGTGAAACATAAACGTGGCATTGGGGCTGAGTTATAATGTCGACAGTTGAGCACATGCGTTGACGACATGAATAAAAGCCCTAATAAGGAGCCTCAAATTATTACCTTTGTTTTCTATTCCAGGAAGTGTGAAAAGAGCTTGTGGACAAGCTCTGGGAAGCCATGCATGTGTATAATGAAGTTTCGCCTCCGTCATCTGGTGTCATTCTTTTGAGTCGCACACTACCCATTTCCCCAAAAAATCGGCTTTTGGAAAAAGCACATGCAGTAATTTTTTAAAAATTTTATGCTCTTTCCCAGGGCCGATGTACATACATAGAACTTCGATGTAAATATGCCGATGCTTCGAAAAGCCAAATATCAGTGCTATAGAAGCCGGTGTAGCATGGGCTGGTCGTAGTATAGCTATACAACGTACACGTTAAAAAACATGGGCATATCATTAGCCCAAATTCTCGAAAGCGCAGCCGTCACCAGGGGCGGTTGCGCTTTCGAGAATACGGGCCATTCATGATGCAGCTTGCGCCATACCGTATGCATGGAAAAGATTGTGATTAAAAAAAGTGCGCTGCTGGGCTGCCTGCAAGTCACGGACAGGGTGAAACATTGACAGCTGGACACCATATGATTTTAATCCTCAGATCTGGATTTGTTTGCACATTATTCATGTAATTCCCATGCAACATCAGCCCCACCTATGCACTGAAAATAGTTTACAGGCACGGCACTAATATTTTGAAATTGTTATGCGCCGCCGCGCTTTCCGCAAGTAAAACTTCTGTAATATTGATGAAAGTGTGTGTCTGATCAAAACGTCATCAGTCTTTTCTGCTTTGGACATTACTGAAAGAGGCATGGCCGAAACAGCGGGATGAAAAAGGTCTGGTCATCAAAACCAAAAGGACCTTTTGGCAAACTTTTGGCATAAGGAGATGAGTCGTGTCGGAATCTGACAGGCAAACTTATAACAAAAGCAACATTTCATCACAACGTAATTTCCGTTCCAATTCCATGTTTAATACCATTGCTGTTCTTGTCTAAAAGCTGAAAGCTAAAGCTTGAATGAAAGGAAAATATTTTTTGCCGTCTAAGTGCCCGTTGAAGTTCCAGCTTGCCAATCGACTTTAGGTGCGTTGCCTACCCACACAAGTATACCGTGTGGGGTACACCTTTTGGTGCCTGTGCCTGGAGAAAGATATGGTTTCCGCATATGCAGGCTAAAGTCAGCTGCATTACCGTGTGTGCCTGTAATCAAAATCGAGGTTCAATGTCGGATTGCTCTCGTGATGTCTTTGATCAGAAATGTATTTTAACACGCCATTTTACTTAGAAAATGGCAATTCAAACATGCAGGACCGAACTTCACCTACATATCCCTAATGCTTGACTCAGGTATCGCCCACCACTGTGCTTGCGTTCATGTATCCACTCAGTATGATTATGAAAGAAATTAAACTTGCTTCATTCGTGCGATACATTACAAATAAGGGCATAGGATATGCTATGGATCTGTGCTTTCTGATTTATAACTGTGCATTTGACTTTGGCATTCGTAAACCCAATAGAAATTAATACTTTTGCCTTTGTAACGTTCCCGGGGTTTCTGTTCTTTTTACTCATGCAGATTAGGAAGGAATACATCATTAATAATAAGAACGGATATTGTTTCTGTTCGTGTTATGAGGATAGCATCACGGATACGTTGTTTTCCCCTTTGTTTAATCTCAGTTCTGTAAGGACGCGTGTATATGTAGTCATAGTCATCAGGAATCGGGAACGGGAACCTTGGACATGGAAACAAATACTACGGTAGTTCCCTATTTCTGACATGACTACAGTACACGCGCCCTGCGGCACCAACACGTCCAGTATAAATGGCATCAAGATTATTCGATTTTGAGCTAAATACAGCAATGGGAACTTTCATGTGACCGGAAACAAGGATAAGTAGTAATCCTGAAGCTGCTTTGTGACTCACTTGGTGATCTGCTGATGCTGAAAGCCTATATCGGTACATGTGTAAGGGGACCGCAGATGCATGTAAGCCGATAATTCTATGTACACACGTTTAATGAGCCAAGAACAAAAATAAGTACAGCATAAGAACCAAGGTTTTGATACCTCGAACTGATATAATACATTGCTTTCGACAAAGTTGTTAACGCTTATCATTATTTTATAACAGTGTAGTCTGCCAACTAACAACTACACTTACAAATCCTGAACTAATCGACGTAAGAATAGGTGCCAGATTAGGCTTGGTCCAGGCTCGGAGTTGCATAGGCTCAGACTCAGCCTGACGCATTAAATCTAGGGTACATAGTTACACGAATGTGAACACGCTTCCCCAAAGGATACAAATTTTCTATGATGCACGCCCTGGTACGGTATTTCGAACAACGGTAAGCGCTAGCTTTAGTCACGCGCTAATCGCATCACAGCAATCATGCGTCACTTTCGTCTTGCTGTTGCTGCATTCCCTGACAAATCCGATATATACATATACTGCATGTAGGTGTTTTGAACAGTCTTTGTATGGTAATGGCTCGGCGGCGTTTTATTTACAATAACCGATAATGACAATCCATAGAAAATTATAGGCGGTAGACAAGTTGATTCGAAGGAGCGGAAAGTTGACCACTTTTTAGAAAATGTCAAAGCAGCACTATGTTTAGGCCTGGAAAGCGGTTTTTTTAAATTACAGCCACTCCCTGGACGTCGCGTTTTCCCTGCACCCAAAATGGCCATCTGCCGTCGTCGTTATAGCGACATGAATGGTTATAATCAGAATTTTTGTTCACCGCATTGAACCCACTGAGAATTGCCGATTGAGGATTCACGTCAGATTCGGCATGACGATGTGAACCTTACGTTACGGTGTCGTACAATAACTGTGCATGATCGTGTTTTCGACACTCCGTGCACGTAGCGCGAGTGCGCCGCATATTTTCACTCAAAAGTCTCCGTACGGAAAGCCAGCGACTAAAGGAAATCTAAAGGGTTTGCATGTGTCATGTCACACATGCTTCCTATCACCCACTTATGCTCTAATGTGTTCCAAGCTGGAGCCTATAACATGAACCAAAGCTGGGTGAACCTGTTGGTGCAACTGCAACATGGCTGCAAGTGGCCCACCATGAGTGCAGCGGAGGCACATGGATACTTGGGTGTGTCTCGTTAATGGTGCATTGGGACTGGTACTTTAGCGTCACAGAATGACTGACTTTTTGCAACGAACTGCAAGACAACGATGTTTGTACAGTACATCCTATTTATAGCCGTACCCACTGTATAGCTGATATGTATGTACAAGTTCGAGCTCCAATCTTTCTGCCACTCTATATGAATGCGATATTGTCACGAAAAATGACATATCCCGGTCGTGCCACTATAAGGAGGAAAGACTGTAGATGCATGCGAGTAAATCACTGCTATTGACAAGCTCACGCACGTGCACTGTTTGTATAGGTACCTACTTGTGCCTGTGAATCTGTCTGGGACAAATTTAGAAAACATCTGTGCTCCCGCTCCACTTGTGCAATTTGCGAATGATTCATATGTGCACCAATAGATTGTTGTTCCGGTTCTTACAGTTAGAACGGCGAAAGCAGCCGTTGTTCTTTTTTGTTCTTGCGAAGCTGAAGTTGAGCAGATAAACACTGTATCTATATTTGAAGCTTTAAAAAAATGCACGTGCGCTTGTATTGTCGTCGTGTAACCACAACTTTCAATATGGATCGGCAACATAATGCCAGCCAACAAGTCGCCGTTTCTCATAGTATCCAAATACAGTTTGTGAACCTTAGCTGCTGATTGTTTTCTCAGTAACCACAGCATTCAAACAGTGTCAAAACATCTCTAGTTTCGCTTGTTACATCTATTGACTTGATGAACGTTCTCAAGCCATATGTACTGTGTGTATAAGTGGGTCCTGGGCCCGGAAGCGCGCTGTTGTCAATTGTCCCTCACTGACGCAAACAGGCCGCAATCAACGCCGATTTGGATTTACACATGCTTATGTGTGTGAATGTATGGTATATCCATTGGTTCATGTGACGCGTTCAGTCCACACCCTCCAGTGAACTGCATGGGACCTTGATTTTCGTTCATTATTAAAAGCGCCTTTTCGTCGCCATCTAAGGCGGTTGATATGGTTCGGATTGGTGTACCCCTAACTGTGTTGAAATGCAGAGGGGCTCGGTGTATGTAAACCCTACCTCAAAGCGGGCTATTGCCGACAGCGAGGTACGTCACATATACAATTGAACAAAAGTCGCAAGAGCCCATGGCGGGTCAAGTATACATGGCTGCTAACGTCCACTGCACTCATGTAGATTGGCCAAAGTGGCCCCCTGCTAAATTTTTAACGCCTAACGAATGTCAGGCGGGCATATTTTTTGCGCGCCCTGAACCCTTTTAATGTCGAGTGAGCGTGCATGCGTGCTCACACGGAATCGTCGTGCGTGACTGGGGATTACTGCTTTATCTTTGGTTAGAAGGGATAAAAATGTTTTTAATGTGAAAAAGCAAGATTCTTTAGTGGCGATAATACTGTATCCTCCCAACGATCTCACCATGAAAAGCGTTAACTGCATAGTTGCGAAAACATAAAGCGCAGGGTAAACTATTGCAGTTGAAATTGACGGTTGAAAAAAAAGAACTGAGGATCAACCGATTACCAAACTTTGACTCAATTTTTCAGGACAGTGCCACGTCACGTCGTTATGTTATACGTGGTGATCTGATGTTAGTGTTCCAACAGTTCCATGCCAAGTCCGTTACTGTTCCCTCCTCTGGACCAGCATATTGTGACGTGCACATTTGTCCATATACCTGCGTCATTGGTACTACACTATCACGACCAAACAGTCGCGCGAGCCAGCAGCGCGCCAAGTTTCAAAAGAAATCTCGGCCCAACCCAAATCACACCGACTCCTTTTTTGAAAATTGAATTTGTCACTGCTTGCTTAATAGCCGTGGCCAAGACGTATACCTACAGTAGGTTCAGTAAAGAAAGTTCTGCTTGTGTGCTATGCTAAGGACCTTAGCCTACGTACAAGCACGTATACTTTACCGTATATTTTGGCGAGCTGCAAACATGAGCCGGAGAATTGCGATTAAGAGCCCCTGGTCTTGTTCGAGTTTTGCTTCTGTTCTGCGATTTGAAAATAAAAAAGTAAGTCCCAAATAAAACATTTGAAAAAATTTTCCCGAAACCTTGTTGTAGAGCGATCTAAATAGGCATCCCCTCTGTACAATTTTTCCTGCTGTGGATGCCTTTCAGTTCTTCTTCTTCCTCACACGCTTGCGTAATGGTCGTTCGTTTCAAACTGACTGATTATTTACGGTAACTAGTATTTGCTTCGTCAGCAAACTTTGTCAGCAAAACTTTCTGTACTGTACTTATGGTTTTGAACGCAACATATAACACCCTAGATGTATTATGTAACAGTTACTAGCATGGGAAAAAAGTTTGCTGACGAAGCAGATTCAAACCCCATGAAACAGAACAAAGACGCAGCCAGGTCATTCCCGACTTACTTTTAGGCTTTGGCTTAGGATTGTGTTTGTTTGCGCCGCCAAAAACCTTAAGTTAAAGCCTAAAAATAAGTAGGGATGGAGGTACAAAAATAACGCGATCTTAACCTAGAGGCAGAAACACGATCTACAGTACTGTTATGTACATATACATACATATGTACGTGTGTTTACGACAGACCTCCGAGTATGTAGGTTTGGGGGGCATGTGGGTGGTGTGGGTGACCTTTATATAACACTGTACATATGGGTCTCGCACCCACCCGGATCCGCCCGGACCACCAGCGGGTGCTGCGTTCTGTAGTTCCTCTTTGGGATCCGGTAGTTCCATTTTCACTGGGGTTCGTTCTTGTCAAAAAACTTTATCCAAGCGTGTTATTGCTAACAAACTGCTGTCGGTGAGGAAGCAAAAACTATAAGGAGACAAAGCCAATATGGTTGTGTGTACCTATGGATGTATTGCTTGTCTTTGGAAGACTCAAGCATTTTTCAGCTCAAATACCCCAGCGGTCTTGTTCGGAAATTTTTCGTGTAATACCCCGCCTGGGGACTACACTTGGGGCTCTTAGTCGGGATTCTCGAGTATCTACATGTATAAATGCTCATGTCCTAACGTCGCCAAGCGTCTGCTGCTGCAAAGCACATGTACATATGTATGTAGTTGATGTTTGAGCACGCCGTGAGGCTTGTTTATTACTTTTTTGAACAAAATTTATTTGAAAAACCGTTTCAGGTGCGCCCGATTTGTCCGGTACATTTTAGGCAGCAATTCAAAAAAGTGTCCACTTCAATTCAAAACCACTTGCGGTTGGGCTTTGCGGCTGATGCCACTGCGTGTACTGTACATTAGGCATGTAATACGTGTCACGGCCAAAACAGCGGGTGACAAACCAGCTGGGCCAAAACAGCGTTTTTTTAAAGACGGCAGTCACCTATCACAAGATGTTTGCTGGGGGCACTGTAGGCATAAGCCTAAGCCTAATCCCAAGCCAGAGCCTATGCATGATAACATGTGCCCGCTGTTTTGTCCGTACACCGCGTCCACCTGCGGTGGCTATGCATACAGTCATGACAAGCCATATTAAAAAATATACGTCACCAAGTATCGCGCACTGATTTGAGGCCGGTGAACATCAGTCGATTAGCTGTCGCGTTACTGGCAAGAAATGGTCACTCGACGCAGCAGTGCATCATAACCAAAGAGTCTACAGTCTTGTTTTGGAGAACACCGTTATGCCTTGTCACGACTGCAGGCATCTGCGCATAGCATCACTGCAATTGAGTGCGGACAATCTTTGAGTCAATACGAGAATAAAAATGTTCGCCTTTGAAGCCGTTTGCACGTACCGACCCGATACAATTCTTGAGAGACTTCTTGAGAGCGTAAACACCTCAGAATTATGATCACGGTACAAGCGTTTGTTGATGAGGTATACACCAGAGAGGTTAAGCTGTGAGCAATGTCCAAAGAGGTTCATTTAGACATCACGGTACACACATCTTGTTAAATTTACAACTTGGGTTCGGTGAATTAATAACGAACGGCCATGGTTGCGTTGTCTGATCTTCCAGGCGTGCCTCATAACCAATCACAGCGCATCGAAAGTTTGTCCTCATTAGCTGCACAAAATACACGTCACCAATCCTAAACTGTGAATGTTGCACGTACACAACACTCAGTCGCCAGTAAAAGTATACATAATATACATACAATTCTGAGCCATTTTCTGTTATAAATGTGGTAATCTCAGAAAATTTTATGCAAAATGTGAACTCCTCAATTTTCATCAGCACTTTAAAAAGTTACAAATGCTCAGGCTGCACGCATTGAAGTTTAAGCATTAAGCATGTTGTTAAGCATTCAGTTTCAAGTGCTGAATTTTTTCCTTGCTTTATTCTGCTGTATCTGTATGTATATGTACATATGTATGCTTCTTGATCAAGGGCCTGTCCCATTCTGTTGAAAAAGTTGTGTGGCCAAATCAAACCGCCCTTTTATGTCCAAGGAGGTTTGACGTGACTGACATGCGGGTTGGTTTGATCGAAGGTATAGGCACAGTCCGATAATGTTCTGCTAGAAACTTTTCAAACGTGTTGCCTGATCCGTAAAGATTAGCCTTAGCGGTCACGTGACTGGCCAAATGCACCGAAACGCAGCTGGGAGCGCGAGCTGCGTGCTGTTTATGGATCAGCCAATGCGTTCGAAAAGTTTCTGCCGAACGTGTGTAAGCAGTGTCAAAGTGTACAATTCCGTTTCAGTTCTGGAAGCCTCAAGGGGAAAATATGTACATACAAGCCAACGGTTGAGGCACGCGAATTAATTTCTCATTGTTAAGAAGTCCAGGTCAAGAGCACTTTTATGGGATATCAAATACTTGTTTCATTTTTTTCAAAAGTTATTTTTACCCCCGCAGTGCACAAACTTTAGGAGCTCTTGGCTTGAACCAAGGACCTACATACATACATGCATCCCCAACTTTGACCTGCTTGCAGTCTCCTTTTGTTCTGCCCCAGCAACAATCCTGTAGACAGACAGGCACCCAAAAGTATACATTAGGTTGGAGATGACAAGCCAAGGCAGCTGCGCGCCTCAATTATTTCTGATTTGTTTTCGCTAGTTTTCTTCGTTTTTACGATGCGTATCACACTGTATCGACTTCCTTTTTTGACACACCGCAGAAATAAACCCTGACATCGGATGGGTCTGATATCTTAGTATATACTTCAGGCAGAACCTATAGGTTTGTTACCGTTTCGCCCACTAAATTTTTCTTTTTAATATTCTGTATTCAATTTCAAAAGCGCGTGCAAATTTGCAGCTCTGCGTGTGTAGTGAACCGTGTACTTGACAGAACCCGGAGCCCTGACTCTGACAGGAACCTTATTGCTGTGCACGCACAGACAGCATACTATTTGTATTGGTCGCACAATGACCATATGAGAATCCATCCAAAACCACCTTGATCTTCAGGATTCCAAATATAAGCCAAGCTTAACCACTGCGCTATTTGTATTTCTTACAAAACATTTTCATTTGAAAATAAACCAGCCAGTCAACCACGTTTTTAATCCCTGAAACATTTCGCTTACTGCATAGTTTATGTGGGATTACGCATTGGCGCGCAATGTTAATTTGAATTTTCTGGCTTGTCAATTCAGGAAAAATTTTGGATGGATTCTCATATAGTCATTGTGCGACCAATACCTAAGGCAAGGCAAGGACTACACCATTATCAACTTGTATACCCGTGTTGATTGAAGTGGACCTCATGGCATTTTGGTCTTTTTTGGTCGCTGATTAATGAAAAAGGATATTGTAAGCAGAGTAACCTGGATATTACGACCAGCTAGACAGCGTGACCCAACAAAACGAATCCGTATGACACTTGATGAGAAACTCGATCTACTGTATATCTATATTTTTGTACTGGAGCATACTGCACGTCTCGCGCCACGCGATGTTCAAAAATGATTTTGTTGTACTTGCACTTTTGCGTTGCATCGGAGCTAGCATGGTAATGCTATATAATGCTAAGCGACATATGGTTGATTCCTTATATTGCGTGAGTTGAAAAATTTAAACTCACGCCATTTTCACAAGACTTCTTAGAGCCCAACTTCACACAACTTTCGCGTGGACTTCTAGGTCCACGCAAAATTTCATTCCGCTGCGTGCCCACTCGCGCGATCGCGGGCAAGATACAGTTGAAATTTTTGTAAAAACGTTCTTTCCCTTTTTTTTTCCACAAAAAACTAGTCAGGGCCCAGACGTTACTGAACACCAGAAATGTTAATATCGCATATAGGGTTTTCGCACACGAGAAACACGATGGTGCTATCGCTGACTTCCTCCACGCTAGACCGGTTCCAGACCATGACCACGACTTTTTGCATGTAAAGTGTGCTTCCCGAAGTAAAATTTCGCCGAAAAGTTGGGTTACCAGAACTATTAAAGTTGTTTATGTGGTTTTCGCACTCGAGAACACGGTGGTGCTATCGCCGAGTTCGTAACTTTTAGTATGAACGGTTCCAGACCATGACTTTTTGTACAGAAAGTATGGTTCTAAAGCCAAAATCAGCGGTTATATGTGTTTTTAATCGTTGTTACGTCAAACATATATTAATTCCAATTGGTTAAATGTTTTTCAGCTCAAAAAGAGCCATAATGGACGCTCAGACACACACAACAATGCATTAGTGCACGCTACGCAGTTGCCTGATTGATAAAGCGCACAATGTATTACCCACAACACACAGCCAGCCAGCCAGCACACACACACAGGCAGGCAGCCAGCACACACACACACACAGGCAGCCAGCACAACAGGCAATGCAGCAATGCACGCGTAGTTACATATGTAGTAAAGCTTGTGAAGGAGATTGGCGAAGCGATGTCCGAGCGGTATAACGCGCAGCACTGAAGATGAAAGGCCGCGGGTTCAAACATTCACGCGCGCAGCTAACTTTGTTTTATCTTACTAACTTTTAATGAATTCTGGGTAACATTTTTCAGTTTTTTTCGTGTTTTTATTTGAGATTAATTATTAAGCACAGGTGCGGTTCGCAGTTTATGCGCTGTGATGTCATTCATGATAAAATACCCACAAGATATCAACTTGTTAATTAAAATTGCTGTTGCTCTCTAACATTCGAAGCTTTTTCCGCATGTATAATTTGACTTTCGTGGGAAAGTTAAATAGTAGTTTTTACGTAACATTGAATCCAAGATCAGATGCAGCGGCCAACACCAAAGCAATCTGGAGACTGATGTTTGACACTTATTTCGTTGCTGAAGCTGAAGGGACAGGTTGCATGGAAGTTCATTGCACAGCTTTGCTTGGTACTAAACCTGGTACTAAACTAAAACTAAACTGAAAACTTTCTGTGGCTGATTTATCACGGGTTCTCTGTTTGGCGCTTGCGCGATATAAAAGAACGACACAAGAAAGAAAAATGCCCCAAGGGGCATAAAAGAAATATGGTTCCCTGGCTGACTGGCATAAAAGAACGATACTAGCTTGCACCACTTTGCTGATGTTTCATTAGGCACTGGAATAAACGTAAGTGTGTTCTGAGCTGTTTGATACCGAAACAGTAGACATTGAACCATATTCCCGGCGCGAACTCTTTTGAACCAACACCCAGCCGATATCGAAACTTTCGTGCAAACCCACATATTTAGGCAACTGTTTCTTCTTTTCAACCTCACGACGGTAACTGTGCAGTCTTCGGCTGCGCACGATGGTTCAACAAGGAGAGAAATAAAGAGAATATTGCAATCTTTCAATATCTCCGTGCCCTGTGTCTCTGGTGGCAAGACAGCACGCGCCGGGAATATGGTTCAATGTCTACTGTTTCGGTATCAAACAGCTCAGAACACACTTACGTTTATTCCAGTGCCTAATGAAACATCAGCAAAGTGGTGCAAGCTAGTATCGTTCTTTTATGCCAGTCAGCCAGGGAACCATATTTCTTTTATGCCCCTTGGGGCATTTTTCTTTCTTGTTAATATATACATACATACGCAATAGCTGTGTCCTGTTATGAATATGAATATGAACCTCGTAATAGCGGTATTCAGTTATGGAGTCTTTCCACAAACTGTACGTTACAATACGGCAACCTCCTTTGTTGCCTCTGGTTCATTTACACTGACGACGACGTGGTGCACCGCCTGTTTGCGACCGCAAAGCGAAAAGGGCACCCGAAAGGCACTTTGGCGTACCGTATTCGCATTGCATCTGTCTTTGCTGTTCACCCACCTTTGTCAATTGAGTTCTGAATTCAGTGTTTTCTGTAATAAGCAAAACGATTTGCATGCATTGTACATACTGTACCTCCACTAATATCGGAGCAATGTGGTTACGACAATAGGAAAAGGTGACACTCCATTTTGTCCTGGTGCGGTCCAACATTAGTCATCCCTCTCGTCGGCTTGTCATGAAGCCGGACGTGAAACATCAGATGATCTCCATCATTATTGATCCAAACCAGCTTCAAAAAATTCTCGCTTTTTTTCAAGTTTCAGATACCCGCAACCATTCCACAATAATACAGTTCCGGGTGCAATTCTAGGCTGAAAGTTGAAGTCGCGTGCACGCGCGTGCACGCGACTTCCTAGTGCTAAAACATTGGGAGCGCACGCCAGCGCACGCGCAAAACCGCGGCACGCGCGGCACGCAAGTACCCTTCCTATACTTTGCACTGTTTCGCACGCGCGTGCACGCGCGTGCACGCGACTTCAACTTTCAGCCTAGAATTGCACCCGGTACTGTACTTAGTCAACAACAATCGAATATCAGAGCGCAATCACGATGAACGAAACATCAGCAAATACAGCCCTCTGCTCGCCAATTTTGCCCACGGATTGCATTCTAAGCAACAACACCAACAGTTCGTATTTGGAAACGAATCGTTTCAATCCGAGTGTGACGCAGTTTTTCATAATGTTGGGTCTGATCGTAATGTGCATTGCAATTGTGGTCGGCAATTGTCTCGTTGTATTGAGTGTGGCGTTGTACAAGAGAATGCAGACTTTCACCAATGTACTGCTTTTGTCGCTGGTAAGCGGAGGATATAGTGTCGGGCGGTTTGGTTTTGGGACATCTCAGTCCATCCATGGGTGTCAAAAACTGCTGCAGAATATCCATTCAAAGGCGCAGTCGTACTGTGTCAGCAGAAAATCTTGCCACAAACAACCCCACAGTGAAACATCAGCCAGCTGGCCACATGCGCAAAATTTTAGACAGCACAATCATGTGGTATATTTTCGAAAGATTGAAAGATGTTGCAATGACAGACATGAGATTTCCGACCAATCACCTTCTGGTTGGTCGCCGTTCTCCTAAGGATCAGCTGCATCCACCGGCATGATAGCAACGTGCGAAAGGTCAGCACCTGTTCGACAATTCCAGAAATTTCAAACAACTGTTTTCGACAAAAAGTCGTACAATGCCCCCAGATCAATCTCACCCAGCTCTTAAAATGTTTCACATCGTCTTTCCGCCTGTCGAATTAGCCCACCTTTCAACTTCAGGCCACCGCCGATCTGCTAGTCGGCATATTGGTGACGCCGTTGAGCGCCATCGACCTCCTGCTTGGCCACAGATGGCCATTTGGTCTAGCCATATGCGGCCTGTGGGCCAGCAGTGACGTGCTTCTATGCACGGCATCAATATTAAGCCTGTGCGTGATCTCCATAGATCGCTATTTCGCCATCACATCGCCGCTGACCTACACACGAAAACGGACATCGAGCTTGGCGGCCACGCTGCTGGCAAGTGTTTGGGTGCTGTCATTTGTGATCTGTCTGCCGCCGTGGCTGATCCCGTCCTGGCATTTGTTCACTGGATACAATCGACTATTGGCATTGGCCGACAATGATCCGAAACGGGTGGTCTTCATGTGCGGGTGAGCGGATAAGCAGGGACTAGGGTGACTTTTGGGAATAACGATTTTTGGACGTTCAAGCTACTTCGCATTCGCACCAGGGTTGGATTAAAATTTTTTTTTATTATCGAACTTTTAAAAAAAAGTTTTTTTTTAAAATCACTTTTTTTAGTCCGGACCCCCAAAAAATTGGTTTCTAGAAAAATGAAATTTCTGAAATCATGTTACTGAGGTATATCTTGAGGGACACTAAAGAGAACTTCTCCACTGACTTGCATGTTTATGTCGATCACCTGCGATTTAGCCCATTTGGTCATAACTTTGAGAACCTCGAAGGTAACTAACTCTGTGGGCATATACATATGACAAAGGGAAGACCAACCTTCTGTTTGTGAATTTGGGGATAAATTTGAAGAGAGATAAAGGCTTACACCACACTCATGTTGTGTGACAAAAGCAACAAATGACAAATCCACACAACTGCAAATAGGCGAGCCACGTGGAGTCTGTCGATAGCTTACGTCGATAGCTCAATAACTGTACAGTATACGGTACGGGGTGTCCTATATTATACATGCTGCGATTGTTGGGATGTCTGGGAACTGCATGAGTCCATTACAACGCCTTTTTAAACTGAAATATAAGCGTCGCAGGCAATTTTTTGAGGATGATGAGCAACAAAACTCATGAAAACATACCTTTTTACCTTAAAAAAGTGAGAAAATAACGAAAAAAGGGGAAAAAAAATAAAAAAGTGGACTTACTTTTTAAAATTTTAAAATAAAAAGTGGCCAACATTTTAAAAAAAAAATTTTTTTTACAAAAATTTTTTACTTTTTTTTAATCCAACCCTGATTCGCACTGATGATGGTGTGGTGCACCATCATCCTCAATGTGCCGAATGAAACCGTCAGAAACGCATTGATGGATTGGAGTGTTGTGCCGCTCGTTTTATTTCTGGTTTCGACCTGTTTTCGCTGACGGATGGTACACCAGGTCATCGTCAGTGCCAATGCACCACAGATGGATGCCTTATAGTGGCGTCAAGGACCAGCGCCTGCTGATTTGAGCAAACCACCTTGACATCATACAAACGAGAGTAAAACAAGAACAGCTCGCCAACGAATTAAACAAAAAATATATTCGGGTGAATTCGGGCCAAGAGATCAATATGCTCGAACTCGCATTCGCTTTCATTGCAGGTATTCACGTTCACTCTTCTATCGAATCTACTCAGCCGCCGGTTCATTCTACATTCCATTATTCGTTATGTTGTTCGTTTATTGGCACATTTTTGCGGTCGCCAATGCACGAGAGAAAAGCATGGCGTTCGCCAGAGGAAATATACGATTCAGGTGCATCAATTGGTGATTTCGAAATAATTTTTCTGTTTTTTTTCATGTGTAGGACTATTCAGGCTTTAGCATAGCCCCACTGCCGCGCGAGAAATGTAAATACATTAGCTGTAGGGCTGAGTTGACGACGAGAATGGACGACGCGCGTTGACGACATAAATATAAGCCTAAAATCTGGATCACAGCATGTATTGCATTGGGTAAATAAATAAAGCCCAAACCCACTGTGCACAGCATGTATCTAGTTGTCTGCAATTATCCATAATTGTTCCAGTATGCGAAGTAAACGTCATCACGTCAAGAACCAGGCAGTTGCTACGGAGACGCGTGAAGGTCGAAGTCGATCAACGGGTGCAGGCAGTGATGCAAACTGCAGCAGGACACAGACATCACAGAACGGTATGTGCTTGTATGACGACACCGAAGTTTCCTGAAATAGGCCCCTCTCCGAATGATTGCATGAATAGCACACAATGGGCATGTTCCAGGGAATCAAAATCATCTGCAAGCGCCGATTTCTCAGATGAGCTTCCATGAAACTTTTTAGAAACCTTTGCGTTGCCTGCGCAGAGCTTGGCGTGGTGTGTTGCACGCACAAAACCAAATCGTAAGCTCGTTTCCAAACCTGACTAGCAGAAGTTTCACACATTCACAGGTCATGTCCGACTTCCACCGCGAATCAGCTCCGATAAACAGCTGGAACGTTTGGCTGTGAATCGTCGACCCTCAGACAATCCATGTGTGGAACTGCTGAAACCGGCCATCGCCGAGCCAGTGGAAACGTCGGTCGTTGAGGTAAACTGGCATTTCGATTGATCACTTGGTACTTCGATGATCATGGGAAACATTGAGTAGCGGGGGCATGATACTGATCAGCCATATGGGGCCTATCGTGTAATATGCGGGTCGAAGTTTTGAAGTAAGACTCTATATCGTAAGGCACGAATGACCAAAACCAGGATGGCCTTTGTGTCGCGCGGCATAGTCCAACTGAATCGGATGCCTTTTCCATGAAAGTTGATAGTCTACGATCTTCTGCGAAATTGACCCTGGGCGCCAGTGATCAATATTTGGTCTCTGATTTGCCTGTAATTATGAATTGTGTAGGCAAGTATACTCCATGACGGAGAAAACTGGCCGTTGTGACCAACTAAAATGCCCTGGTCCCGATTCTGCCACTATAATGCAGGGCTTATATCCGTGTCGTCAACGGACGTCGTCGACTCTCGTCGTCAACCTAGCCCTAATGCCATGTACGTACATAACATTTCCCTCGCTCAGTCAGGGCTGCGTCAGTTGTCGACCAGAGTTGGCGATTTGCTTTGACGGACGACCTGACAATTGGTCATAGTAGATTGTGCAAGTGTAGTTGTCCCATTCCAATTTAGAACAACCATCCAACCATGGGTTCCTCAGTTGATGACCAACCTCAGGTGGCGGTGTCCAACCCCGATTCTCGACCTCGAAGTCCGCTATTCAACGCAAAACTCATGATTCCGTTCCGACCAAAATTCCGCAGTTTCCGCCAAACGCCCGACTCTCTCGAAACGACGGTCGGTTTCTGGGTTACCACAACTTTACGCTGGTCACACAAACAGGGCAATACAGTCTGCCCTGTTCCAGTACATGAACGGAGTTATTTTCTGTCACAAGATTATCAACCATAGAGTTGTATCACCACGACGAGGTTAACAACAGAACAGATCGGGGACCAAAATAGCGCTGAAAGATATCCACTACATTCGAGTGTCACTACAAAGAGGGTATAGTTGTGATCAACATTTAGCAATCGCAAGCACCATCTGTAATTATGACCAGCGTGTAAATTGTTCATGAGGGATCAACTTTTACGCTGGTCAAATAAGTATGTACGACATACATACCTGTCCAAACATTCCATGGTCCCGCTCACCAGATCAAGGTATTAGAAAAACAGACTGTTGTAGATTTAGAGGCTTTGCAGCATTTCAGGTGCCAGTGCAACCAGAGGCTACTTCAGTCAGTACAGCCTTGTGTGAGCACACGCTCAATACAACCATTAATGAAACATCAGTTAGCACAACGCACACAACAACGTCCAGGCAGAAACGCATGGATGCGAAGAGGGAACGAAAGGCGCTCAAAACGATCGGTTAGGGTCGCGCCTACATTTGAGTGTCGCTAAACTTTAACCCAAGACTATCATAATTTCTATGCTTATATAGTACATCACTGTGCCTGTGCCCAACACCTATACATAGGATAGGAGTATGTTTAGCGGTGAAGCGCTGAGACCAGACCAGCCTAAATCCAAGCCTGTGCCGCAGGCTGAGACTAGTCATTGACATGCTCGAGCCTCACCACCAACATATCAATTTCAGGCATAATCGTGTTCGGATTTATCATCTGTTGGCTGCCCTTCTTCGTGCTGTACTTGATCGACGTCATCTACCCGCTGCCCGACACCTGGGGTGCACTCATTTTTGATATATTCCTGTGGTTGGGCTATTCGAACTCTGCGCTAAATCCGATCATTTACACGTTCTGCAATGAGGACTTCAGGCGGTTGGTTAATGGTTTTGGTTATTTTTGTTGTGACCTGCTTCATTTTTTACCCATGTACGGAAGTTTTCCACTTAAAGCCCCGGGGGCTCTATGCGGAAATTGGTGGAAAATGGACCCTCCGACCAGAAAGAAAAAATCCAATTAGAGCCTCCGGGGGCTTTAAGTGGAAACGTTTCCACTTACAGCCCTCGCGGGCTTTAAGCGGAAAACTGGGTGTTTTCATCGTTGTCAGTAGGGACACTTTAGGCCAGCATTTTGACATTCTGATACCATATTTCAACCTGATTGTGAGGATCTTCATCTAAACGTGGCAAAACGTTGGTAGAACAACAGAAAAGTGCGGTATTTTGGTCATTCTTACACTAGTTTGAACTATTTTGGCAAGTTTACTGTTCGATGTAAAATCAATGGTCCGTAAAAAAAATAAATCCAATTAGGGCCCCCGGGGGTTTTAAGTGGAAAATTTTCCACTTAGAGCTCCCGAGGGCTCTATTCGGGGGGGGGCTTTAAGTGGAAAACTCCGGTATGTAGGTACTATAGCGCGCGACAACTGTGCTGACAATAGGGATCGTGCTGCGTTTGCACGAAACACAGGCAGTTGCATTGACAACATTAGCATAACACCAAAATTTTGGTCCAATGACGGACTTGTGCCACAACGTACAAGCTGTTCCATCATTCGAAAATATTCCCCACACAACGGGTCCCTGAATAAAGATGGCCAACTGTACAACTGCATGAAACACCTTAATCTCTCTTTAGCTGTTTCCGGGAACTGCTCCAGCTGGTCTGGTGCCGGCAACGACTGGGTCTCTACCCCAGCACTGCGTGCCCCAATAACACCACCATCAATAATATGCGATATCCACATCCGTGCGCAAGTCGGGTACCGCCCAGCAGGACTCCGCCGACCCGCCAACAACCCGCCGGCGTCGGGCACTATCGCGCCGCGAAGGCGACCGCCAGAAAACACAGCACACCAGTGAAACGGACGTTACCATCGACGCTGATGCTGGCCACGTATGACGTGTGAAACATTAGATTATAAGTACATATAATTGGGTTAGTACCCCAGTGCGAATCAACATACCGCCTACTGACAATTGGGCGGTTTAACGGCAGCAGATTGGGGACCGAACTATCGTTCACTGTGGACACAGAATAGCGGGCTACGCTACAGTCTATGCTCTTCGTAGTTACCCTACATACCATGTATTAATTGGTCCCCAATCTGTCGCGCAGGTGTGTAATATGGATATTCTCAGTGATCGAAAATGTCGAGTCCCGACTCCGGATCATTTCACCATAAGAAAATGGGGAACTTATTTGTGACCTGAATTTTCAAAAGTTTTCGCTGAGCCACCTGATATTTGTGTGCAAGATACACATGTGCCATAATCATTTGATACAAACCATGTTGTGTTACATTACTGGTTTGAACGGGTTGTAAAAAAACGAAGTCATAAAATTCATAACTATGTATAAACCGAAAATCGTTCTTTTATTTTATTTATTCATATATATTTTCACCTTATACATAGTTTATGACTAGAAAATACACACACATTTGCCATCTGCATAGAATTCTGCAACATAAAAAGCAATAAAAATTGGTTTTGAAAAGAATGGCACCAATTCGATATGGTTTCTGAAAACAATTGACAACGATTGCGTTACAGAAAAATTTAGGACAGGTTTCGGCTTATATACATATGTAGTAGTATCGTCAACTCAGCCCGTCAACTGCTGTCTTCAACCCCCACATGCGTGCGGGCTGCTTGAGTTGACGACGAGAGTTGATCACTTGACTTGACTACTGTACCATTAGCCCATTTCGCCAAACAATTACAACAGCTCATACGTACATACACCTAGCTTTTGCAAGACACGAAAAAACTGGAACTTATCGATTCTTGTTTCAAAATGATGACCCTTACCCGTTTTCAATCTGATGCCCCACTCACAGAGAAAAAAGATGCAGATTCACTTCAGAGCGCCCTTGATTCGGCAGGAAATCTCCTCATGGAGGATTTGCGTGCTTTACGTGAAACATCAAAGAATTTAAAATCTATCTCACTAGTCACCCAACAATTGAACACAAAACGGTCAGCGACAGTACGACAGTCGCTAGAATGTCGACGTGAAAATACCTATAAAAGGGCATCAGTTCACCATGCGCCTTCAGTCTGTCCAGTTTTTGTCCATGTCGAGCCGCGTACTCGGTGTGCCACAGAAGGGGATCATCCAACAGACACTCCTGCTCGTGATCTTGCATCGCGGCGATTTTGTGCGCTCGCGCTGAGTAACTAAAAATCGTGGACGGCTTTGATATATATGTATGTATGTACCGTAACACGTTCTTTTAGTCACCGTATTTGAAGTCTACCCTCTCTGTGCGCACTGTCTACCCGACGCATGGTGAATTTTCGGCATAGTTTCTTGCCCGGTACCATATCTTCCATGCTCGACAGTAATAGTGATAATATTCTTTCTCAAGAAAATGTGACTCGAACAAATGTGAATAAAAAACACTGAACCTACACAGGATTGTCCAGCATTTCTGAGACCATCTCAGTCAGTTTGTCACTGTTGAGTTCTCTTTTTGTGATCCTCAGTCCAACACCGTGTTTGACAACTCGTCCAATATTTCCGTGATGGTCCATGCCCATTGGCATGGCTAAAAGGCATGGTTTGGGTGATGCTTCAATGGGCTATGGCTTGTGATATCAAGAAAATTAAGCTACCATCTTGACGAAAATACAATTCCGTTTTGTCGAGTAAGGTTTCAATGAGGCATCAAGACCTGTTCTGAAGTGTCAGGCCATAGAGTACAGTATCTGGTGCATTCGCACTGACGATGATCAGATGCACCAGCTGTTTGCTAAACGAAGAAAAAAGTGCTGTAAATTGCGATGCCATTCAAGCTTGGTAACAAGACGGAAGTACACTGACTCAACACTCCAATAGGCAAACCACAAACCAACCCAGAATGGGAACGCCATGTCTAACCGCCTCGAGTACGCTTGCAATGCCGCCGTGGGTGATCAATAGTTTCGTGTGTGAATCGGCTAAAACAATTTTCTTCACACAGATATGTGAAAATTTTAATATGAATCTTATTGTTGGTGATGTTGTCCTTCTGTTACGTATATTTAACAATTTCATATTGGCTCTGCACGTACACGATGTACGGATGTACGGGCGCCCGCCTCTCGAACAGCTTACATCGTGTACGTGCACGGCAAAACATAACTGGTCCGGTTGAAATTTTCGACAAGCATGATAATTTTAGCACAGAACAAAGAAAAGTAACGAATGAAACCCACCGAAAACATTGGTTTGATTGAACCATCGCACAAACTGCACATTATTATCAGCATCAAAGCTGCCATTTGTTGGTGTGCTCATGGTGCGCCAGATGAAACGCACGTTTTGAAATCTGTGTGCGTTTTCGGAATTGGGGTTATTCTAAGGTAGTTGACGCAAGCTATGAATTTCGATGACAGTGCAATGACGTGTATCAATCATTCTATTATTGGTTGAATCACTGACAAATTGGGCATACACAGTAACTATGGGGACGAAAGTCATGAAAATGAGAAAAAAGTTATGCAAAATCCAAGATTCAAAAAATGTAAGCCAACTTCGAGAAAGTGGCGCTGAACGCCTGTTTCATTTCCTCCGACATTCGCTCGGTCTTGCCCAATGTCGTCAGTGAGAACACAACTGTGGCCGTACGATTGTTGTAAAGGGAGGCGGTGAAGTTGGGTGCCTGAATCAGGGTTGGTCAATGATTGTAAAGGCCTAACTATACTTCGTTCTCTCAGAGAACAAAGAACAAATTCTCGCGCGCTGATTGGCTGTTGAACATACGTGGACCAATCAGCGCGCGAGAATTTGTTCTTTGTTCTCTGAGAGAACGAAGTATAGTTAGGCTTTAAGGTATACAGTAGTTGACCGGGCGCCTTTTAGCTTGAGGAGAAGCCCCGAACGAACTGGGAGATCTATGGCGTCCTCATGTTAATGATGCATGTTAACCAGTGTACAATAGGCATGCAGCGTGGTTTGGTTGTCTAAGCTGTTCTCACAGACCTGCGATGCATCAGGCCATCGTCAGCGCGAATCGAATAGATGCCAATGTGACCCCCGAAACACATGAACGAAGCAGATCTTATTGCACAAAACAGGACTTTCTGCAATCAGTGGCTTGCCTGGTTTGCCACCACAACCGATGGCACAGAAGAACTGTCGGATTCGGTCAGGTTGACAGCGGCACTGGACTCGAAATCGGGCAACTGCGTTTGCACCAGTTCCTGAGAGGATGAATAAGTGGTTCAAAATTCGATTTTAGCATTTCTTTTCGGATAGAGCGCGAAAAAAAAGAAAAGAAAAGCGATTCCTATCCTAATTCAGCAAGAACTAACGTCTTGCACCGGCTCACGTATCCTGTCTTTCAAGCCCATATTGATCAAAGTCAGCGTTTCAGGACGCGCAAACTCCATAAATTTCTCGGCCAGGAACATAACCTGCAATGAAACAACATATTTGTTTTTTGCACGATTAGTACATATCTTAGAAAAATTTTTTTTGAAATAACCTCACCATCAACGGCCTATGCCTTGTATCCGTGTAGATTTTGAATAATCTCCCAATCAGCGCCTCGACCAACGTCCAAAATGAAGATGAAGTGAACAGAATGTGATCGAAAACGTTCTTCAGTCTCTCGAGAAGAGTCATTTTGTCCTGAAAAAGTAAAAAAATCGTATAGAAAACAGGGTTGACTGCATAACACATGATTAAGTACTGTATGTACTAGTTCTTGGGCGTAGCCGGCCGGTAGAAAGCTTATCATTCACGGAACCACTGAACGTTGATATTTTACACTCAATTTTATAACTTTGTTTGAAAAAAGTGAACAAAAGCAACGAAACATCCACAAAAACCTGTTGACCATCAATAATCGAAGGTGCATACGACAGCGGTGTTGGCGTAGCTGCGGCCTTTTCCAAATAATAAACCGTAACACTCGGGGATACGGTAATATACGGTAATGACAAGTGGTTCATTGTGGCCCAAGCGCATGGGTAGCCATGCGGGTCCAAGATGCCGAGCGTGAAATTGCGCGAGCGTAAGTGTGCCTGAATCAGGGGTGGGCGCAATTCAAATTTGATTGGTTGAGGCAGATTGTCTAATTCTGCTTGATGCGCTGAACTGACACAAAAACTATGTTCCACTGCGAGCAGGAGCTGTGTCAAACTTGGTATGAGATCAGATCGGATCTGTCATGGTGGTACATTCAGTTGACCACAGCACATCCGATCCGATCACCAGTAAGTTTTACATCGAACGCGAAACGTTATCTAAGTCCAAGTGTATCAACGATGCGTGTCAACCACTGTACAATAAACCAAATTATACCCCACCAATAATTCCGGCTGTCTGTTGAGTTCATAACAAGGTGTCATCGCTTCAAACACCCCAATCGCCATAAAGTGCATGTAATCGGCATATTCTTCCTGAAAAGATATTTCGTTTTCTCGCTTTTTTATCATGACACTCAGAAAAATTAAGAAGGAAATCGGTTGTGCAAAACAGGTTACCTGCTTTTTCCACATGATGTTGTCGATGGTGTTCTCGACCCAGGGCAGTTGTCTGCTGCAATAGTCGATCACGCGAACGCCTCTGGGTGCTGGCAACTCGGCTACACTGCTAGTCGCGCCCCAACGCAATAATGTGATCTGATGATGATTAAAAGTGGTCTTGTTGTATTTTAGTTCGTTCATTTTGGGGCAATGTTCTGAGTTTGTGTTTATCTGTCAATGTATCTGTCTGAAACGTCGTCAATTTGTATTCGGAGCGATATAAAGCATAACGTGTGAAACGTGAACGAAGACCAACCTCATGTCCCCTATCAATTAATTGTTTGAGCAATTTATTGAATAGACGATTATGACTGGCCACAAACGGGTTTGGCATCACAAGTATTCGCGAAGGTTTTGTAAATTTTCGGGCTGTATTTTCGCAATAACCATGATAGAAGCTGAGATGGATCATGAATAGAATCACAGTTGTGGCACGTGAGGTCATGGCGATATGACTGTTGTTGAATCCGAATTTTAGAGAAAAATCACTGCTTTTTTCAATGTTTTTTAATAAAAAAACTGCTCCGTCAAGTTTAAGACATATTTTGCGAACGGCAGACCGGAAAATAATCGCTCAACGATGTCTGAAATGATAAAACCCTAAATTTTAGGGTGCACCCCAATTCTGTGAAAGTAATGATCCACTAAAAACTGCGCGAACGCGACTGATATACTTTTTTAGTTTGACCGAACCTGCAAACAAAAACAGAGTAAAAACACGAGTTTGCCTATTCGTTGTGCCTTTGTACCACGAACAGTGTTTTGTAGGTTTGAAAGTTCGCTGGAAATAAAAACAACTGTCATAAAACGCACTGTCGTAACGTTTGTTGCACTGTTCCTGCACCACCTAAACGTAAAACAGCAAATTTGACAGTGAACCTTTTACTCTTACGTAACGTGCTATCTCAGCCCATTAAACAAGAAATACAACATCAGAACAAGAAAACTGAACCAGCAGAAATGCAGAAAAAAGTACACAGGGTCGCAGTATTACCAACACAACCCTAAAACATACAGTAAATTCAGCGTGAAATCTATGAAATTGTTGTTTATTTTATTTGCTGTCAAAATTTCGGAACAAAACCATAATTAAAGTGTCCACAAGCTGTGGATCAAATACAGTAATGTGAATGAGAAATCGATGAAAAATAAATAAAACGTAGAAACCGAACTTTTAGCAAAATTGCCCAGCAGCCAGAAACACAAGGTTATATACATCAACAGGTGAAAACTGGTTTTTTCATGAGCCAGGGTTATTTTTATATTAAACATTGTACTTTTTCGGTTAAACGCTTCCGCAGAAAAATTTAGAAGCAAAAAACGTGTGCGACGTATGATACGTCTGTGCTTGACTCCAAAAGCGAAAGAGGTGGCGACATTTTGTGAAAGCAAAACGCGTGGCTAAATTATACTGCACGGCGACAAAATGTTTTCTCGCGTTGACTGGTGCAGTATCTGTCATGATATATTTATTTGTAAATGGATGAACAAGCTTTGATAATAAAAAATCGCAGAACGCTTCCAAGCGCTATAAAAACCGAGCAAAAAAACACTGGGCAGCGAAACATTGGGGATACGTACAATGTATTTGTGATGGAAACATAAATCGTTATGAATATTATATAATAATGGTGAATCACATACGCAAAGGCGCATGTACTATTACGCTATCTGGAGCGATTAGCACTTCAATGCGAATCTTCCTCTGCTCTGGTTTCTGGCAGCAGTTCCCACTTCATTCAAGTACTAGTCTGGAACTGGAACTAGTCCCCGTCAGGTGCACAAAGTATGGTTGAGCCATAGATCGAGGTCACTCATGGTTGACAGCACAGAATGTGGGGTTAGATATAAATGTAAATGTGTATTAATCGATCGTTTTTACACCATGCGTTTGTAGTACTGTGCGGATGCGCAATGCTTGGCATTTTATGTTGATCTGCATATACTGTATTTTACCTTTGGCGCGCCTTTGTGCATGTGACTGGATCAATCAATACGTGGCGCGCTCATAGGAACAAATCGAGATGCACAAAAACGTCTGATTACCACGCTCCCTTGCCGTGCACGGCCGTGAAAAACGTTTGTGGTCAAAAATTCAACGGGATGATACTATTCTGGAGTGAATCCTTTCACTGTAGTAGAACTGTGAAATATTTGTACCCGTCCACAGCCTGTGGTTGACATTCATATCCTCAAACTTACATAATACGGAAACTCTCGTGAAGACCGTTCACCTGTACAGCACCTGTCAAAAACATTGAGTCTGAAAAAAACAAAAAAAACGATAGAAACTGGGAAAATAATTGAGAGTGATTCGACGAACTAGACATTGAAAAGGTTGCCAATCATGCACATGCCTATTTGTCAAACTTGTACATAAAGTTAACGACTCAAAAAATGTCTGGCATATCATGTTACCAATCGTGATTTTGGACTTGCGCGCGCGACCTGGACTAGTTTTTTTGGTCAAGAAAGTGTCACATCAACTTCACACTAAAGAGCCATAAGAACACCCTGCAGTTTGTTTATGTATATATATATATACGTAGGTCGTTGTTGTCACTTTCTTATACAAATCAATTTACTGGACTGATAAATTTACGATGTTTTTGAGTGGTGAACCCAAAAAAGGGAATCAAACAAAAATGAAGGATATCGGGTCTGGGTATAAGTATATATAGCGTGCAACACATTGTCTCCTTCATATCAAAGCGGCAACCTCAACCTAATCAGACCGGGATTTACACTCACCCGAAATCTGTGTCGCGCACGTGAGCAGCAATAAATATTGAAAGTGAAACAGAATTGTAGACCAATTTTATCAACATGTGTATCTATCCAAAATCAAATGGCTTGCGAGTTAATGCAGTGCAAAGAGTGTGATAAAGTCGAACGTCGTAAGACATTAAGAATATCAAGATTAGAATCTTGGGTATCGTAGCTGCACGTTAAATGGGCACCTTATTATACGGCAGATCCCAAAAACTAAGAGACGCACATTTCCACAAGACGGTTGAGTTAATGGGCATGTGTTAGTTTGTGAGGATGCAGGTTAAAATAAAGTCGCGTGAGTTTTGGGATGTATGGTGCATTAGTTGCCCTGCCCTTTTAAATAATGTCTACCTCAGATACAACGTACCTACCTACATACATACATAGGTACATATATCTCTGAGTTAAGGGCGGGTACGTTGTAATTTAGGTAAAAGAAAAGAGGTGACAGGCGTCAGAAGCAGGTAACGCTGATCAGCTTGGGGGCGAGTCCAAAAACTTTTCCAGCTATAGGTATACGTAGATGTTCTTAAGTTTTGTTGCTGACTCACACCCCAGAAAAGTAAAAACCTACTACGCCACTGCACCAAGTAAAAATGTGTACAGCACGTCACCAACCAGAGAAACGTGTCTAACGATCTGTGTTTTTTTACAAAAAAACGTCCGAAACAAATAAGCGGCATTTAAACGCGCCAACACGTATGTACAATAAATTCCAAAGCAAATGTCCGTAGAAATCTGCAGACTTGCCTACGTATGTAGTGTGGTCATGTTGAAAGAGATTAAAAACTGCGCGGGCAAAATTTTGTGTTGGCACATAAATAAATAGAATATAAGTAACAATGAAAAAATGGTGAAAGTCGGTGCAGTGTCAATACTAGTGAACTCGAAGCTCTATTGATACCTGGTTCTGTGTTTGTGGAGTTTTTTCTGTTCATTCACTTATTTAAGGTTCTTACTACTCCGTTTTAATGTTCTTACTATAGTTGTATGTAGATGATGGTATTGAATTCTAGGTATACCAAAAGGAAAAAACGCTGAAGCGTTCAAATGTCATTATTTCAGTATTATTTTATCTTACTATGTATGCCATGTGTAATTTTATTATTTGCATATGAAGGCGTAACGTCACACTGCGTTTTTTATTAATGACACCATCTCTTTTACACTCCTTCAGACCAAACACTCGGTGCGAAAAAGATATACATATCTTGACAATATTTTTGTTGCTGTGAAATGTCATTCAGCAATAATGTGACGTAATGAAATGAAATAAATTTAAAAAAGCTACAAACGAATTGTTCACCAGACTCTAACTTTGTGTACAACCCTTTCTTCATTGGTGGGTGTTTCTGAAAAGATGTTATACCTGCAAAAATATATTTTTTAGCAAGCGGAAACACAACTTTCCACAACGTCAAATAAACAAGTACCCATTCACACCTAAAATATTAAATAGGCACGTCAGATTTCGGCCAATAAAATCTATAGATGTCCAAGTTTACGACAACATTTGAGAATACTCGGTAATAACAGTGTATATACATATATGCGGAAGGCGGTGGTTTCACACAACAGGGGACAGAGGGAAGCGAAGCGCTTTTCGCGTCTGTCTCCTCAGGTAATAAGAAGGCATGCTCCGGTGAGAGGCCAGGCTTATTTCAAACTTTCCGGATGAGCCCCCAGGCTGCGGTGATAATATGGTTTGTGTTGTACAGTGGACCCATGAGTGGTGCGGGTTCCGTGCTGTTCGGTGTTCAAAGAACCACCACGCGTAACAGCTGTTACTATCCTTCCGTCGGGTCTAGACGACAGAACGAGTTCCACCGGAATAGACATTATCGACGGGCGTTTCACATCCCCTTCGAAATGACCCAATCGGAGATTGTAGTCAGCCATCCTCAACTCTCCCTCCGGTTCGAAGTATACATACTTCACGATCGGTTCGTACAGTACGTCGTACTCACATTTTTGTTCAGTTTGGTTGGGACCTCCAGTAGCACTTTCAGGCGTGCCACAGCCTGCATCATCCTGTTGGCTGCTCATACATTCTTCAACCGGGGCACCATGCCACAGGGTTTGCGTCTTTCCGACTGGCACTATTCGCATCGACACACTGACTGTGTGCGACTGCACTGGGTAGTCCAGTTCGGGTAGGTCGAAATACCGTGTGCGTTCTCCGAGCGCATTCTCAAGCACATTCGGCATGGACAACATCGCGTCCTCATTCCGACACATATCATTGTACAATCCACAAGTCACGGGTTCGGAACCCTCTTGCAGTGGCATGCCCGGACTGTGGCGGTCTCCATATGGTAGCACTCGTATCGGCATTCGGTTATCGAGCATCTCGCCCCACTTGTCAAGCAATTGACGCGTCTTGGCGGATCTCGGTGACCGTGCTTGCTCAATCTCAAACAATCCGCGAGCCTCGGATGAAAACCGGTCTTCAAGCTCACACAAAGGTTCCTGCGTCAGCGAGTTCACATTCAGATACTCCGAAATCCTGGCAGCAAGCAATCGATCATGGGGTAGCTCTTCCGCAAACAACCATTTCAACAGATGGTCACTGTATCGATGTGTGGTGAGCACGATGTCAACCACTTCTTCATGCAACCGCCAAGGTTCAGCGAACTTGGGTGCATCCAACCAATCCTCTTGCCACGATACCTCACGTATCTGGTCTTCCTCAAGCTCCTCTCGCGTGTACAGATCAATCGTATTCTGTCCGATCGCCTCTGACTCGGACTGATATCTCTCACGAACACACGTGCGTCCGGTTTCCGTATCCGAACTCACATAACGGATCTGACGCACTGGCAGCACTCCTCCAGTCTCCTGCCCTTTCGACGCTCGTTCAGTTTCCTGCCCTTTCCTTTCCTGCTCCTCTGTCACGCGAATCCCATGCGCCTTCCGCGCCCTTTCCTCTTCCAGACATTCCTGTCTTTCCTCCACACGGACTCCTTGTCCCTTCTCCACGCGGACCTCCGGTCCTTTCTCCGCGCGGATCTCCTGCGCCTTGCGCGCCCGCGCCTCGCTCAGCCATTCATCATAGATCTCTTGCGCCCTCCGCGCCTGGCTAGCGGTCAATAATTCCGTCCGCCGGTACCCAGCATGGAACACCTGCGCTGCCTGCGCCTGTCCAGCTTTCATGTCCGATCGGTACACCTTTCCGTCTGACTGGTCCAATTGACCACAACTGCGGTCCTCCAACTGACCGACTTTCACACTGCGACCGTTCCACTGGTCGACTTTCACACTGCGGTCCCTAAACTTACCGTCGGTTCGTTCCAAACACCCAAAAGTGTTACTTTCGATGAACGAAACATCACTCTCCTCATCCCACATCAGCCATCCGGTCCCTCCGCGACCGATGGGTGGGTCTTTCACTGTCTCGCCGGACTGACCTATCCATCCGCCGGTCTGTTCTCTCTGCCCCGGCGGACTACTGCGGTCATCGGCGGTTCCCTTCCGGAGACTGGCATCCGGTATTGCCTTATTCGACCGGGAATTGACGTCCGGCACCTGATTGTTCTTCCGGGAATTGACGTCCGGCATTGGTTCGCGACGAATGGACTCGCCGCTTGAAGGATGCATCGGTGTCACGACGTAGTCAAGTTCCACCGACAAATCGACGCGCGAATACTCAAGCTTGTCGATTGGATTAGTAACTGGGTCCGCGACGTAGTCGAGCTTTCCCAGTACCTGATCTAGAAAATCTGCAAAAGCTGGAAATCCAGTCAGGTTAGGTTAGGTACATAGGTTTATAAATACATGCAATAGGACGAATCACAAACCAAAACCAACGTCGCGACAAGTCAAGCTCCGAGGGTTTTTTATTGGCTTGGAGACGAACGACCTTTTCCAATAGTAGGTCACTGTGGGTATGGCGGAAGATTTGAGTGTCTAACTAATAAAAGTGAAGATTGCTTATATATGTTTTGGGACGTAGTGTCTAAGGATACATCACACACATAAGGTATGGATTATAAAAACAAGAAACGTTACTGTACGCAAAGTATGCAAATTTACCATACGACACACGCAAAAGGGAGAGACTTAATCCCTCACTCGAACGATCGCTAACCACGTAATAACGAACGTTCATACAACACAGTCACGCAAGGGAACATCAACCGAACTGCTCATTTACGCAGGTTGACTCGCCTGCACGCATAGCGCTTTCCGGACTGAATTCGACCGACCAATCACAGTATCGGTGTACTTATGTCCCTTGACTTCACGTGTCCCTCATGTGTCGTATTCCAAACGACAACTTGGATACTTACGCGTCCGCGTAAACGCTAACCATGAAGTATCATGGATATCTTCTTGCTCATGTATCGTTGGTAAGCAGAACTGTGTGCAGTGCACTGTCGGGATTTTTATGTTTGCACGTTGTTGCTTTCTTAGGTATGTACATTGTTGCTTTTTGTAAGATTTTTAACTCGACATACATGGCGTCAACTCGATATCCAAAGACAAACATGATCACAGCAGATCGACTCTGTTATTGGTCGCACAATGACCATATAAGAATTCATCAAATCTATCCTGATTTTCACGTTCAGTCCCTTTTAACCACTGTGCTATTTGTGATTCTCACAAAACATTTTCACCTGAAAATAATCCAGCAGATCAACCACGTTGCCGCAGGTCTGAAACATTCTCTTTACTACATGTTTTGTGTGCGATCGCGCAACGCAACGTCATCACCCCGTCACTTTCCCTCTTTACGATTCAGGAAAAAAATTTGACAAATTCTTATAAAGTCATTGTGCGACCAATACCATTGTAGGCACATATATCATCAACCAAGCTTGATAATTATTATACCAGGCCAGACGTGGTGTTTTTGACGTTGTCGTTGTCAGCAAAGAGTACGGTGAAGAATGCATTGATTGGTTTGATTTTGGTTGTATCTGTACATGATATTCAAACTACAGTGTAGTCTCATTTCTGCCACAGCTGAGCACTCTCAGTCTCAGGCGCCTCACAACTGATAAAAATATTTGTTCCACCACAGCAACCTGCAACGCAAGTCGAGAGTATCGTGGGAAAAGTAACTAAGCGCCAAAAAGTTATGCATTTTTCATTCTCCAGTTAAGATGAGCTGAAAATAATACAGTTTGGCGCTCAGTCATTTTTTACCCCGCGGAAGGCCTTTGCCATGTACCCCAGTCACTTTTCACCAGAAAATAAAATGTGACCAAGCGCCGAAAATTCGAAGGTGACGCTTGGTAGTTTTTTCAAGCGCCCATAATTCGACTTACAGAACGTTTCCGGGTCTAATTTTTGGTAAAAAGGACAGAAGAGTTTCTGGGTTAAAGTACGTCGACGTTAGTGGCGCTTAGTCATTTCTTGTCGCTTAATAATTTTTTTCACCATACCCTCGAAATAGTGGATACAGTTACGTATTTTATTCAACAACTTCCTTACGATCCGCCGCCTCCAAGAAATACATACCAACCAAAAAAGAGTAGTATGCTAATCAATCACGCGAGTGTACATCGAAATGGACAAGACGAGATCTCGCACTTATATACAGTAGGTTCTATGTATATGTGCCGTACCTACCTTAAAAATGTCGGATTGAATATGTATGTATATTTTGCTGAGTCATCACTATCCAGAGGGAACTCATCAGTTAGTCTGACTGAAAAAGTGGGATGAAAGAAATTGTGACAATTGGGAGACACATATACATACTGTACCTGTACATAATGACCACGAATGGATTCGTCTTTCACGGGAGTTTACATGAGTTACAAGCACACAAGGAAGGAGTTAGCTATACCTGTGTCAGGAATCAGCCTTGTCTGGATTATTATTTGCAAATTAGTGATACTAACACAAAGTCACGTAGACAACAGTTCTACCACAATCTCGCAGTTCTTTTGAAACAAGTTTTTGCTTCAATTCAAATAAGAAGAGCTTTCAAAAATGTACTTGACGTTAATTGCGATAATGTGCGCGTTTGAAGCTCTAGCGATGTGCTATCAATTTTCCGACTTCAAAAGAGCGTCGTTGCTGGGTCCAAAACAAATGCGTCGTCAAGAGACATACACAACGTCACAGTTGAAGGTTACAGCTTTCTTTGTCAAATTTTGAAAGTCGCATTGTCAGAACTGGTAGGTTATGTATAATTCGCATTGACGATGCTCTGGTGCACCGACAGTCTGTAAGAGTAACGTGGACTGATTGTACAATGTATGTACATGTATTAGTATATCCACAGCATGTGACAAAGATCAACCAACATGCAATCCACTCAAAAAACTCAGCACCGTTTCAGAAATACGGTCTAGATCCGCTGAAGACGGTATCCCAAATCCAGTCATTGGTCGCTACCGAGTTGCATAAACGTGCCTTTGCGTCCGCGGACCTCCCCCGTAACGTCGATGAGCAGCCACCGAACAGCCGCTACAAATCACTCTGTCGTATCGTGCAGACCGAATTCACTGTGACTGAAACAGACGACTTTACCTTCATTGGTCTGTTTGAGTTGTCCGCAGAAGAAGTGTTCGTATTGACTCAAACTGGTTGGAAACTGTGAAAGAATAGGCAACACTCAGATCGTCAACTTACGGCAGGTCAACATGTCATGTATGTACGTAGGTGTACTGTTTCTCGTACTCACTACTCACTCATGGCTGACTGCTTTAGTTGGCGATCTCAGTTGACCACATACCAACTGGTCAAAAATTGGTTTCATTTTGCAGACATCCAAACGATGAAACCAATCAACGTGTTACCAGAGAACAGATTCCAGTTCATGTCCTGCGAGCTGGAGCGCGAGGGCAAACAGTGCGCGCATTACGATCCCAGCGAGTTAGTTGGGGGGACGTTGGGAGCACACTTTTTTGTTTTTTGCAGATTTAGCGGTTTAAAATTTATGTTTTTTTGGAAATTTCTTTCGTCTTTGTCTGCCAGCTACGCGTCGGCGTGTGAAACACAATGGCACTGGCAATGGGCCAAGATCAAACCGGGACCGCTCACATACGATGTTAGATGGAGTTTTTCTAACATTAATTTGTACTGAAAACCTTGTTGATCATACGAAAGCCGACATGAACCTTGGTGATCTGTTTATCTGTTCCGGCGTTGTTTTGAGAAAAGAATCAGAGCACTGTGAACGCGATTTATACCGATCACTGAGTTTGATTCTGACCATAGTACTGTGTCTGCATTTTATGTACCAAACCTGGCATCATCTAAAACATTCGTGAATCATATTTTCCAGAGTCTGACCAAAGTGTTGATCCCATCGGCTTGCGTGTGTTCCCTACAATCGCGTTCGATGGACATTCTCACTCATTGGGCATCAAGTATTGAATGATTTATAGTTCATTTTCGATATAGCGCGATACTCTACTTTTTCCCTTCGGATTAGTTTTTTAATTATGCTTCGTTTTCTAGGCTCAAATCTAGACAAAGCAGATCAAAGTGTTCGTGTTCTTTATACCTTCGATAGTGCTGGTCAATACAAGAAGACGTCAAAATAAAATAATGTTTGTTTATATGTAGATTAGGATCATTTTTTACCATATTTTCGTATGGCTATTGAACTGAAGTTTGTATGTTACATGGATGAATTGTTCAAATTCTTTTTTGTTCATCTTTTGGGAACTTTTTATTCTTACTGTTATGAGATTACGCGTAGTATTGTTTGTACTCACTAAATGTGAATGTGAGTCAAGTAAGCGAAAGGATGAAAACTAACATCGCATGAAAAATTCTAACGAAAAACATAACATCGAAATAAATAACAGATTTGTTGGGCACCCAAGTGCGGTGCCTGTTTGTTAAGGACGATGTCAACACTTGGCAATGTCTCACGACAAAGCAAATCAGCCCTCATCTGTGCAGTCCATCCTCGTTGTAATTAAATAAGCTTGATCCACTATCCATCTCTCTCAAAATACTTGAATAGCATTCTTCACTCAGATAGTCGACAGTATCACTATACATAGAGAGCGTGGACTGCACACGCACACGCAATTCAATCACTTGGAGAAGTCGAAGTCGATTAAGCCTCCTGGGGATTCTGAGGATTATAGCCCTTTTCTCACCAATTTCGTAATCATTTAACAAAAATGTGCCGTAATTTAGACATATTCTATAAGCAAACACTGCCATGTGTAACCATCGTCGCGCTCATGAGGGAAGGAAGAACGTTGATCTCAAATAAACCCCCATGGGGGCTTATCCGGAAATTTGCCAGACCAGCCTTATTCGGGTGGGGGGCTTAATCGGACTTCTCTCCGGTAAATTTAATCATGTCATCGGCGCATCCCTGTATATCGAGTCAGCCACACACGATAGCACATAGTTCTGCCTCTGGCGATGCGAGCCGTGCTTGTTCTTCGCAACAACCATGTAGACACCTTGGTCGGCGGCTTGCGGGTTCTGCGCAGAATATGAATGTCGTGTGCGTATAAATGAGCAAACAGGCTGTTGATGGAGATCTGGAGCATCATTCACACCAGGCGATATCCTAGTGTATACCTGCCGTTCATCCGTGAAAACAGGACAAAACGAGCACCCCAAATTTTGCGCTGGCCGAAATTAATGCTGCTGCATGCAACATGTTGGTCGCAGAAAATCTACCCATGCGCCAAGTCGTGCGGCCGCACGCAGCGCAGTGCTTGCCCATCAACGTTGACGACTCCATTCGATAGCAGACTATATCTTGCTAAAGTAAGACGTACTAGGTACAAGGCCGGGCCCCCTGCTCACCTTTATTCTCAACGTGCACGTGTATTTGCCACAGACTTTCTTCATTTTCATCACGTGTCGATCGTCGTCCTCCAGCAACTCGTCCCCGTGCCACCACTCGACTTCCGGCTCGGGAGTGGCTGCAAGATCGTGCTAATTTTTGTATCTAGATTTTTGTCTTTCACTTAATTTTCTTTTTCTTTCTCTTTTTCTCTTTCTCTCCAACCTTTATTTTTACCGTTTTGCTCGTTCACCATAAACATATGTACTGTATATCGAGAGTTTATTTTTACTAACGTTTGACTGACATGTGCGTCGACAAACGCACAGGCAAAAGTGATGCCCACAATAGAATCAGTAACAGGCTGGTCAAAAACTTAAAACTGCCAACACCAAATCTTGGAGTATCTCATCCGATCCGGTTCGTTTCGATCACAACATTGATGGCGCGTTCTGTTCAACAACCAATATTCTTAGAAAATCCGGCAAATACCAATATTCGATAATACCCCGGCTAACTTAGAGATGGGGCTTTTGGACTTATGTATGCGAGTTTCCACTTTCAATCTGACACACAATGCCATAAAATCTTCCAAATTATCGTCACCTTGTATAATACACTCGAGCAACACTGATCCGTCGGGTTGGTTGAGAATTCCGGGTGGTTTCTCAATGTGGGGACTTTGCAGCACCATCGTGTACCCAGTTAGTGAGGCGGCCATGTTTGATTATTGTGGTTTTAATGAGTTCCAGATAGAAATTTTTTTTGGTGAAAATCAGAAATTCAGATTATGAAACAGCACCAGACACAGTGAACCACACAACTGAAATACACCGAGATACAAGTTTACGAAACTTGTGTACACAGCAAGAAGACAGCGCTCGAAAAGCTCTGGAACCTTCCAGCTACACATACGGATGGAGCCTGTGTGCACTGCACTTTACAGCGGGTAGGGAAATTGGCATCCGTGTGTATGTTCCTATAGCTATAGGGTGAGCAGGCAGCTTTAGTTGAAGAAGGCACAGCGCGCAATAATTTAGGCAGTTCTGCCGCACACACAGTGTAAATAACAACATGATTCTTGCTTCCAAATAAAGGACAAAAAGTGGCCTTTTGAAATGCGCCTGAGGTCTGGGCTGGTGGTGCCACAGCGGGCCTGGTAAATATACATACAGCATATTGAAGTTGGTGCCAGGGATTATTACTCGAAATGTTCATTACATCGCGTCTTGTGCACTGACTGGGGCCGGGATTGGCTTCGCCTGCACATAATAGTGCCAGCGCATTCGCTGTTGTTATGGGTTGCGCTGATATCAGCACCGCCTTGCTCTGTCACTTTTTATTTATTCAACCAAACACTGTTGGTACAAAGCTTTCACCTCTTGTATGATATAATTTGCAAATATTTCTAAATGCGTTCAGCCGGTGTAACACTGGAGTTTGTTCCAATCTGCAACTCTTAGGCGAGCGACAGAAGATTGCTTGCAGGCGAAACATCCACAGCGAAAGGTTCACTGGTTTATTGCATTCGTTTGAGCACTTCGGGCTGGTTCCGGCACCCGGCATCCGGTGCGACACATCTGCCAGTTACTCTGGTCTGGCTCCTTCGTAAGAAACACATCATGCACGCTGAAAGTGACGGACTTGCCGATGCTTGGCACAGTTACATGCCACCCCCAAGGTTAACCCCACCCAATCCCACCCTAAGATGCATATTGGATGATGCAGTCCTTTGTTTGGAGTTACCAGGAAATTCTGGAATTTTCATTTTAATAACATGAGAACATGAAAGGTATACCAACAGTATAGCATGATTATCGAACCGAAGTTCTTTGTTTGTTGCATGCCGACATACTGTAAGTACCCACCCGAATACAGACGTTTCCGGTTAGAGCCCCCGGGGGCTCTATTTGGATAAAATGTTTGACAAAAAGGCCGATTTTCCACCTCTTCCGAATAGCACCTTGAGGCCTTACATGAAAAACTCCGGTACGTTACACCGTTTTCAGTGACAAAGGCAGCGAAAGCCGCTTCGGGGCATCAAAACAACGTCAATCAAAACATAACGTTCTTGAGCATGCAGGTGCATTTGTTTTACCGTTAATAGGCTCAATTGGGTACCAGGAGGGGCGGGGTTCATAATCCATTGCACTGCGCAAACGTAGTGTCCTGCCGCACCTGGCACTCTTGTTGCGTCATGTTGCGGCAGGTATACATGAGCCAGGTTACAACAAAGTCGCAAGATCATGCGATGCGGTCGTGACGAAGTGCCTGTGCTCAATGAGCTCCTGGTATGGTTTAGGCTTGAGTTTTGGCTTTGGCGAGATGACACAAAATGTGTTGGCATATATAATTCACAATGCCCTCTATCCGAAAGCGAACTTCAAGCACTACGGTATGTACATAGGTATAAGCAAGCCTGAGCCTTTCCCAAAAGTCATAACCGTTCGGTCGGACATACATTTCATGAAGGAAAAACGTTGCAGCCTAATCGATTGGCAAAGTTTAGTCGTCTATATTTTTATATATTCTTGTGACGAAGTTTTATTTGTGAACATCGCGCTATTCCAGAAACCGCCATACCCAATTGCTTTACCCAAAACCCTGCTGTAACGCCGCTCTGGCAGGTACAGTACCAACTGCAATGCCAGGCGGAAGCATGCATCAATGCACCCAAGGAGGAATGCGCATTCGTGCACCTTGACGGTGCGCTTGGGTGGCTTGTTGTTATCAATCTGTGTTTCTGGTTCGCAACAAAAACAAACAGTTTTGAAGAGCGCGCAGTCTCTCGGAAATTTGTACGATTGTTTTAATTGTTTCTCGAACAAAATGCGTTGTTTTTCGGCCACCGCGTTCGCGATTCACTATTTGAAGCTGACGAACATGTTGTTTCACTTTGCGAACAGAAATCGCACTTTTTTTGTGGCATTTAGAGTACTTTACTCACTCATTGACTTGATAATAAGAAACACAAAAACGACGGAGGCACAAAGTCACAGTGCACAATTTCGCATTCCTCCCGCCGGCGGAAGGCGCCTTCGTGAGTGCAGCGTCCAAGCACTGTCACACGGATAGAGGCTACCAGCAAGGATGCAAGGATGTACGTACATCCTTGCATCCTTGCTGGTAGCCTCTATCCGTGTGAAGGCAACCTTCCTCCTGGAAGCAGCGTGCACGAATGTGCATTTCTCCCGGGTGTATTGATGCATGCTTCCGCCTAGAATTGCATCTGGTACTGTACGTGTACCCATGCCGTAACGGCTCACACTCCGCATTTTGAGGGCTGGACAAAAATCAACTCCGTTGTAATATTATCCCGTGCACCGTGCACGTTAATAATGTCCTTTTAATCCGACCGACCTGAATGGCTAATTATGACGCGTGGTTTATCAAGCGTGCTTTATCAGGCGTGACCCCGCATGACTGAGTGTTGGCAGATGATCTCCGCTTGACATATGCTGTACAAAAGGTCAGTGTGTCCAATTCTTGCTATCCAATTATAACAGGATCCTGCTGTGTCGTACGATCTGCAAGTGCCTTCTGCTGTCAAGGCAAGCCACAGCATCATGTGCCTGGACGTTCGCAAACAAGGGGCATAGAATTTATCGATTAGTTTCAGAGCAGCACGCGCGCCAGTTGCAAAGCTGTGCCACTGCCAACCAAACCACCTAACAAACCATGTAGGTAGTAGCTCTTGTGGCAGGGCAATGACGCAAGAGCATTGACGGACATCTCTTTATGTTAAACCCAAAGAGCGCCGCTCTGAAATATGCCACAAGGCATGTCCCAGGACTTGCCGCTAGGAAGCGACAAGCGCGATCTTTTTATTGGTTTGCTCTGGCTTTAAGCGGAACCTTTTGTGCATCAGCAGCCGTCTGGGCGAGTTTTTGTGAGCTGTTGTGAAGCAAGACCGAGCACTTTTCGCTTTCGGTTTTTTTTGAGAACTGCCTTTTGTTGTCCTGGCCCATTGATTGTAATTTCGAAATGACGTTTTCTTCTTGCTTGTTCGTGGGACAAATCCGCACGATGTTCTACCCCTTTCACCTGTTGCCGCATATGTAGCAAGTGGGTTGTTAACTTTCAGCTCCATAATATGGATGAAAGCCTGACGTCCTTTTAATGTATCGCCAGTACAGTTACTTCGCCTGAGTCAACAACTTGAGAAAACAGTCCAAAAATGTTTCACGTCCCGCAAACTGTGCAATATCCTATACTTTTTGCATGGCTTTTTGCAAATAAATTCGTGAAGCACTTTACGATATCAAAAACTAACTGCCCAGAGAGCTACAGATAGCCGCACACGAAGCTGTGAAAAATATGTTCACGTGGTGGTATTGCGCTTTTAGTAGCATCAGCGCATCCCGTTTTGTCAGACTAAAGGTAATGCAGCTTAGGTATGCACTTAGGCACTTGGACAGAATTTGTTTGGCTGTTCTGTTGCGCTATTTAGCTGATCGTCATCCCGCCATTCCAATTTTTATCTGATCACAGCTTACATACCTACCTGATGCATGTGTAGTGTGTGTGTTTGTTCATTTTGGGCAGTTGGCCAATTTAGTACTGTGTGCATTAACTGTACGTGCGTCAACTGCAATACAATCAGCCTATTCTGTTGAAACGTGGGTGGGTGACAAGCTGTCTGGGAACATGTTGACAAACCAGTTTGGATGCGAAACTGTGAACAAGTTCTCAACGTTTGGGGTACACATCGTCAGATTTTTTAACTGCTTTTGTTGTGTGTCGACGCAACAAGTTCTCACAGTATTGTGCCGCTTTGACAATCGACTGTTGCACTTTCTAAAGCCAGTGTTATGTGAAGTTGCATTTGGACAGGCTGAGACGCAAAGTTAATGCTTCTTCATAGACCATCTCCCGTTCACCCCTACTGAACACTATCCAAGTTCAGCCTCTAAAATCCCCACAATTATTTTTAATAGATGATAGATTTGTTACATATATACGTACGAACACCAAAGGCATTGTTTCGTCACTTTTTTTCAGGCCTCTCTAGATAATGGCAAGTCGTTGTAGCTAATGTTGGAGTTATCAACACGCTATATCTATATATGTACATCTCGTCACTGTAAATGTGTCAAGTTTTGAGTTCGAGCTTATGCCAAGAGTAAAAAACACCATTGCTGCCAAAAAGCAAACTCACATTACTAAACCAACACTTATGTATGTTATGTCTGCCCAGTGCTCGAACGGAGTACCGATCCCGATCCTGAAATCCCGATCCGGAGAATTCCAATCCCGATAAGATTCCGAAATCCTGATCCCGATTAACTCTCTGGACCCCGATTCCGATGCGCCATCTTACCGGGATCAGAGTTGCTAAAAGTGGAGTTGTATCACTTCCGCATAGTATATGTACAAAAAAAGTATCACAACTGAAGTATGACAGAAAAAATGGTCAATTTCGAGTCCTTTTCGCTCAATAATTGGCTGCAGATGTTTTGTAGCCCGACTGTTGGGTGCCCATAAACCCCAAAGTTTTTAAGGGGAGAGCCACGCAGAAGTGTACCTGGGTTTGAGTTTGGGGATGCTGCGGGTCAATAACAGTCATTTCTTCCCAGAGCTTATTTCTATTCTTGCCCCATTTTTGGCTATCGCTTGATCGAACATATAATCGCAACTGAGATCGAACTAATTGCTGTCGGACACGCGAAACGCGCGAGTTTTTTTTAGCTGTGTCAGAGTCAAAGTACTGCAGTTTGGCTCTGTGCCAGCGGAGAAATCATGCCTTGGTTCTGTTCTCTGGATGCCCCCGTTCCCAGATTGCAATTTGATTTGCAATTCGATTAGGGCAAAAATCCGGAGAAGCCCAGTTCGCAAGTGCTAAATTGAGCTGCTGCGGCTCTCTGCAAGTGCACACACAAACTATTATGTAGTCACTCTCCCTAAATTTTTATCGTGTTGCTCGCCCATGGCATCAATGGTAATTCAAAAATGGAATGAAAATGCTTCGCTTATATTGATAAGGTTCAGCTAATGTAACCTATACACGCATAGGGTGACATGAAGTGATTGCGCAGCAGTTTACTTGTTTATCAATAGTTCTCACGACGACAGGCGTCTCTGAATGTCGAAGTACATATTACATTATGTTTCAGGCTTTTTGAAAATGTACACCTTATGTCTACCTTCCCATATAACGAACCCTGTGGTCGGTTCATCCGGGGACAGATAACGGAGTTCCCAGAACAAGTGTGGTCTGCGTTTTATTCTTGTTCTGCGCACACTCTCGGCGACCGTTTCTGACGTCAGCAAATTGTGTGCATGTAGGTAAAAATACACCCGACACAAGTCCACAGGGTGCATGTTAGTTTGTTACGAGGTACAAATGTCTGCCATTTTCCCCAAGGCCCTCAACGTGCAAATAAATGCATGCCCATGCTCCTGTTGCAGCCAGATTTGTTCTTGGATGATACATATTATAGGTACATGGAAGGTACAGGCGTTTACATGCAAGATGCAAATTGCCATATTTAGCAGCGGGATAGGCCATTCATCCCGACGGGCGAGACGGGCGAGAGGGGCGAGAAGGGGCGAAAAAAATTAGGGGCGAAGGGGCGAGAAATGTGTCCAATAAGTAATGCACCACGCTTAAGGATAGGCGGCGTCAAATTGTGATGCAATGGTAACGGTTGTTGCAAAACTGATGTTTCACGGCTCCCAATTACTTGTTAGTACACATTAGCGCATTTACATATGCAAAAGCGTAACAGTTCGTTAGAGGTACACATTTTTGTACGTTGGTCTGTGAACGTGACAAAATCAATTGTTGTGCATTTCGAGTTGTGAAATCTTCGTCCTTGGGGACCCATGCAGCGCACCGTTGTATGAGTCATGTGCGCAGCAGACAGGTTTTCTTGCTGCAAACAGTTGAATTTCTTCTGTGGATTTGAACTGGACGACCAAAATGGTTCAATATTTCACACGCCTTTTACAGGATGTATTAGGGCACTGGAGCGTAATGCCTGTTGTGTGCTGAAACCGATACTACAGTGTCATTGCTTGACGAAACAAACGGTGGTAATGCACAAAGGTGAACAAACTGCTTTTAGGAACACTGACACCCGTTCAGTTTTTGGTCTTTATTTACCGTTTGTCTTCAATGACCCATCTACTCGCGAAAAAATTATCGTATTCAAACTATTGATGTTGATCATTGACCTCGTCATTGCCGTTTTTGACGCGGTTTGTTCATTGCCCACGTGGCCGCGGCAGATTACATCATTTCTGATCCAATCTCGTCTCGCATTTTCATCTCGCTGCTGCTTGTTTTTAGGCTCATGCTGTTCAAGCCGTCATCGAGGGCTTCGATGCTCTGGTTCGACTGTTGGGCGTGGTCAGACGTCTGATGCGTTGGGCCAGCACTCCTGAATAAAGAGGTGCGATATACTGTTTGGTCATTTGTATCATTGCGTAACTTCTTGTCGGAGACCGACCGGCAACTCAAAAATGAAAGAAAGAGAATAAAAAAAATTTTTTTTTCAAATTTTGTTTCCGATGCGTTAGTGTGTACGCCGGCCAGAGGTCGCAATCGGGCCCGGTTTTGGCCGGCCCGGCCCGGCCCGACCCGGCCCGGCCCGAACCCCCAAACATCCGGTCCGGCCCGAATTTTTTGGCTCATACTTTAACCGAATTTTTCCCATAATTTTTGCGATTTTTTTCGGCACATTTTTTTGGTTGAAAGCAACGGTGTTGCAGGTGGTGGGGGGGGTCCCCCTAGGTACAGTGCAGCCCGTCCGGGCCGGCCCGATTGCGACCTCAGATGCCTAAGACAAACCAGAAAGAAAATTGAAACCGCATGTCGGCGTCAGAGGTCGCAATCGGGCCGGCCCGACCTCCGCCCGGCCCGGCCCGGCCCGGACCGGCTGTACTGTACCTAGCGGGATCCCACCCCCCTGCAACATCGTTGTTTTCGTTAAATTCTGAGCCAAAATTTCGAAGCCAAAATTTGGAGCGAAGACGAGGAGGAACTGACGATGGTTTTGGCCAAAGGTGCGTGCTGCGGAAGGGTGCTCTACATTTAAGGCACGTTACAAAAAAATGTATATCGCGCATCCACAGAACCACAAGGCGACGACGACAGCGATAGCGGAGTGGAAGAACTGGAACGCGTGCCGGTGAACGGCGGAGCCGATGCATCGGATACGCTCGATGGACCCGAACAGCACACAATGCAAGTTGCAATACAAGGTAATTAACGTTACTTTCCGCGCTGATGTCTAACCATAACAATGTCATGTACTCACTCTGAACATACTTGATCAGAGATAGAAGTGCCGATGGCAGCTGCAAGGACGCACGAAAAAGCAGCAAAACAAACAAGGCCGACTGTCAGCGACGCACGCAAGGCAGCGGCACAATTGACGAACCAGGTAAATACTACGAAACCTTTCACACACATGTGGTACTTGTACCACACATATAAGTTAAGCCAAATATAAGTTACCCCGAACAGCCGACGACGAAATCGAAAGCGGCCAGAACAGTGCGCACGTTGTCCAATGAAGACCGCGAACTGGAATCAGCCAACCTCGCAGAACGGCTGGGAAGTAAGTCCTGCCGCCCATGCAGCACGTGCTCCACCACAGTTATTTAATAATTTGACACGCCACTCACAACGTGAACGCACAAGAGACGTTCCAGTTCCGCCACGCCAGCCACCCACGCTGCCAAAAATGGACGCCAAAGTGCTGCACGACAGTCAGAAACCGGGAATCTATTCCGATTTCCCGTACTGCGCTCCCGAACTGGCTGAAAAGTCAATATACATGACATGTGCAAAAACAGGTAACTGGCACAAATTTGCAAAAAATGGCTTGAAAAATCACAAGAAATGTTCCATAAACGACGCGAACGGGGTTGCAGAAAACGCCGTCCGCCTGCAGCGTTACGAGCACAGTGAAAGGGTCAACCGCATGATGGTTCCGCCATGCGACCGAACAGAGCCGTACACCGCAGCGGACTGGCACAAACGGCCAAACATGGTGTTCTTCCCGATGAACGGCGGTAAAATATAAAGAATGTAATATAAAAAATTTAAGACAAAAGTGCTAAGAATCACAGTATTTCAGACGTGACGGACGAATTGATAGAAGCGTCCAAACAGCCCGGCAGACACCATCTGTCAGAGTGGCCTATGATCGTGACGCTGTACGATGCGTTTGTGTTGAACGAGGCCATCAATGCTGGCAAAGAACCGACGACAGCAAATACAAACGAACAAGTGACGTATGTGCGCGAAGGAAGCGGGGTTAGCTATGATTTGTTGCAAACTACTACCTAAATTTGCTACCCAAGAACACATGTTACAAAATTCATGGTTGAACCCCAGGTGACGCACATATTCAAACACGACGACCTGGAATTCGAATCAAAGTACTACCCAGGAATGACGGTGATGCAGGTGTTGCTGGCTCGTTGCGCAACCTGCAAGGTACATACCCTTCCACTACAACGTTTCACAGATACATGACAATATCAGGCGCATAAACATGTACGTATCTGTTTCAGAAATTCCTTGTGCGCAACATGGACAAGCCGCCGAAGAAAGGAGATTACCGATGGTTCTTCGTGACACAAGAAAGCACGATCAACAACGGCGAGTGGCATCACACGCTGCAGTTGGTGCATTGCAACAACGAATGTGTGTTCAAAAGGTACGGAATATGATGATATCACATAGTAAAAGATAAGTCGACGTAAAATAAATGGGAATTGAATTTAGATACCCGTACGTACACCTGCTGGATGACGGAGAGCAGGGCGACAGATACAAATGGGTGCACATGCACGACGCCACCGCGCAGTACATCCAAAACTCGAACGCAAACGAGAAACGAAAAGTGCTGCGACAGCTGTTCAACATATTCGGCTGCGATTATCGCAAATACGTCGAACCGCTGAGCATCGATGAGGAACACAACGGTAGGCCGTCGGAAGACTACGACCCATCCAAGTCACCGTAAAAGGTATGTGTGATTAATACGATGAGATTAATAATTGAGAACGATAATTTGTGTGTTTTCTGTTTTTGTTTTTTGTCATCGTGACTTTTTGTTTGTCGCTCAATTTTTGTCCCTTGTCGGTAATCTCACCAATTATCAAATTGTGCGCGATCATATAATTTGTATGTACATAACACAGAGATTTAAATGAACACCACAGTTTGTTCTTTCTGGTTGCTACGGTTCTTTTTTCATGCTGGCTTTTTCTTTATCGCTGAAATTTGTGGTCCATCGCGATGTTTTTATGAATGATTAAATTGTGCGCGATCTTTTCATTTCAATGTAACACAGGCTAAAGTGAAAACCATAATTTGTGGCTGGTCCGTTACGTTTTTTTGCTGTTTTTCTTCCCGACTTTTCCTTTGTCGCTCAATTTTTGTGCTTGCAAACTTGTGAATAATCAAATGGTGCACGATCCTTTTATTTGTTTGTCTCGGGTCAAGTCTGTACGAATATCCACATAACTATAGTATGAACACAAGTTTATCACAATGAATGAACACATTAACAGGAAGCTGATTGTACTTTGTCGTGTATCCGTATGCATAATACACATCGGTGTAATAAAACCCACACTGTATCACGGTCGCGCAGTGTGCAAACTTTTGGGCCACCCTACCCTAAAGTGAGATTAGGGGCGATGTGCACAAGGTGCAAGCGGTGCAAGTCGAAAATGAACCGTTTGCATAGGGGCGAGCTATACTTTACGTGCGCCCGTAATTCGCCCGTAATTCGCCCCTTCTCGCCCCTCTCGCCCGTCTCGCCCGTCGGGATGATTGGCCCGGGATATGACAGACAATGACGTGCTGCTGTTGCAACGGAGTATCATTGGTCACGGGGTCATCTAGTGCCAGTGCGTGCGAACCTGACGAGGACATGAGGCAGTGCCTAACTCAAGTATAGATGTCACTTCGTTGTTGCATAATTTTAGCCTCCACGTAAGTTGTGGCAGTGATTAACAATGTCGCTACGCTTGTTCGTGTATACACCCACCTTGTCATAATGCCCATAATGCAGCTTTGACTACATTTACATACCGTATGTTTATGCGATTGTGTTGGGCCAAACTCGCAATCATAAAGCCGCTTATTCTTCAGGTATCTTCAAATCGGCTAAAATCAACATTGATGTCTTTCGGCACACTAATTAAAGTCGAATAAACTCCAAAGAGGCTTCGTTGTTCCTGGTACCACCTTGTAATTAAGATTATGAAGCCATACGGTGAGTCTGCGGCCAAGGATAATAATAAGCAACTTGCCGGCGCACCAACTACTTCGAGTGGAACTCGTCAAGCTGAGCACACATTGGCACCGACACCCACAACAACAGCAGCAACAACAACACACAACAGCAACACTGTTGTTGCGAAGAGTAACATACCTGATAATTGTCCACAACAGCTGAATGGCGATCCAACCAACGAACAAGGACTGGTTTCACTGACTAAGGTTAGTTGTGTCGTTGTGTGTGGCTTGCTGATGTTTCATATCTGTAAAATCTGTTCAGTAAAATCTGCTTTAACGTTTTGTTGCAAACTTCGCTCACCGTCAGGTATTGAGCATTGTACATTGACCATCCATTAAGCGTTGTACCTGGTCGGGCCACTCTAATCCAGTGTGAGATGAGATGCAATCAACAGTCTTGCGTATAGTTAGTATACATTCAAATTTCCTTTGGCAAGTTCGTCATCACAAGCAGTGGTTATGGCTTACATTAATGTATTAATTAGTTAATATATTAATGTAGTCAACGCACATCATCAACGCCGATTGTCAACGCTCACCGTCAAGTATTATGGCACATACATTGCCTCGCGCTCATTTAGGGCTGCTTTGATCTGTCTGCGCTGATACGATTTGTGTTGACGACTAAACAATTAGCCAGGATTGTGGATAGGAGCCTAAATTAACGTAGGTATGCTTCGACGTCTCCCGTTGCTATGCGTACAACCAGTGCTTATACTGAAGAAGTGCGAAACTTGTGTCGGAACAGTGCAGAACATTTTCGCTTGATTTGACTGAATGGTTCAATCCCAAAAATTTAGCACCAACAAAAATGGATGTTTCAGAATCGATCCGCGCCCAGTCCCCTGACCGCCGCCAGCAGCGTTCCGTTGAACTACGAACACGGATTGCCAACGGAAGCAGCAACAGCTGCACCACACCACAATCAAGCTGCAACCAAATTGTTCAGTTTTCCGTCAAACACGGACTCGCTTGGAGATTCGAGTCAGGTGGGTACTGCGCATTACCGTAGTTTTCCACAGGAATTTTCTACATACCGGAGTTTTCCACTTAAAGCCCCCCCCGAATAGAGCCCCCGGGGGCTCTAAGTGGAAAATTTTCCACTTAAAGCCCCCGGGGCTCTAATTGGATTTATTTTTTTTACGGACCATTGATTTTACATCGAACAGTAAACTTGCCAAAATAGTTCAAACTAGTGTAAGAATGACCAAAATACCGCACTTTTCTGTTGTTTTACCAACGTTTTGCCACGTTTAGATGAAGATCCTCACAATCAGGTTGAAATATGGTATCAGAATGTCAAAATGCTGGCCTAAAGTGTCCCTACTGACAACGATGAAAACACCCAGTTTTCCGCTTAAAGCCCCCGAGGGCTCTAATTGGACGTTTTCTTTCTGGTCGGAGGGTCCATTTTCCACCAATTTCCGCATAGAGCCCCCGGGGCTTTAAGTGGAAAACTCCGGTAATGCGCTTCCCTCCCCGAATAGAGGGCTCGGAGACTCTGCCAAACTCGTCCAAATCTGCATGTCAGCGCAAAAGTATCGTACTTTCGATTGTTTTCCGTTTAGATGAAGGACCGTCAGAACCACGTTCAAATCTGGTCGCTGAGTCGCTGTCGCTGTCAAAATACTGTTCTAGAGTGTCCCTACTGACAATGTTGAAGCATGAAAACGTTTCCATTTTTAAAGTCTTTGGGGCTCTGACTGAATTTTTTCTTTTTTGGTCGGAGGGCCCATTTTTTCCGCAAAATTTCCACGAAGTGCCCCTAGGGCTTTATGTGGAAAACTCCGGGGATTATATACGCTTGAGAAACCTGTTCGTGTCGTTTCGTTCAATATTGCGTACCCTCTTTACGGTGACACGTCTATGCAGTATAGTGAAGCCCTCTAAAACATTGGCTGTCCAGTATTGTCCGGCAATGACAGTTTGGTCTATCTTCCGTTGATATGTATACATGGCAACACTTCGCCAACACAAGTCCGGTTTCGAAGGTGGCAGATTAGTGAAACATTCAGGCGTGGCTACTGATTTGGGAAATGTTACATAATACAAAAACGTGCACGCAGATTTTCTCTTGATTTCTGTTTTGCAAGTACCACACCACTTCCGAAATCGGGCGCATGTTGGCGTAGCTTGTCTTTATATGTCACTCCAAGCAGTGAATATTCGGAATCGTAATATCATTACCAAACATTTGTGCAAGAAAAAACGTGGGCGTACATAGGAGATACAATGTACAGAGGCTCTCTCATAAAGAGAGTGAGCTGTATCCATTTGCAGTCTTCGCAGGGCGCCGTTGCAGCGGATGACAACAGCGAAATTGTGAACTGGTTCGCTGACGCTTCGTATGCGTACGACCAAGCGAACATGACAGATCAAGTGAATGTGACACGCTCAGCTCTGGCATCGGGAGGTTGGTAACTTTGTTCATCGGCCAGCTTATTTTTCGTGAGATGCAGCAGACATTAACTATTAACTATTGACATTAACTATTGAATCAATCAATACAATCACCAATGAGTCACTGATTCAAATCATTCAATCAGCCAATCATTCAGTCGATCAATCACTTTCATTCAATCAACCGACCAATTAAACAATCAGTCACTTGTTCAATCAATCAACCACAAAATGATTCAACCATATTCAATCAATCCACAAAACCAAGCAGTCACTCATTTAATCAACCGATCACGCAATCAATCAGACACACATTCAATCAAGCAATTGCTCAGTTCAGTGGCTTAATCCATCAATCACTGCAGGTCACCGATCGCCCTGCAGCGCAGCACCCTGCGATCCCGACATGTCCGATACAGTTACGTCACCGACCTCGACCTCGGAGTCGACCAGTGAATTTCACAATCGATTTAGTGATCCTCGGCTTCCGGCGGAATCGGCGGCCGGCTCACTTGGACAAGGTTGATATTTTGTTTCTTCGAATTTGTTCTGTTTTTTATTCTGTGTTGCGTTGAACAAATATTACATCGCCGTGGTCAGAGGTCAGGGAATGTTTCAAAGGGTTTTGTAAATCATGTGAAACATCAGCAATATGTGGTTAAGCGCTGCGCGCGCAGTCATTGAATTCAACAAAATTATATACCCGATACTTGAAAGAAATACATACACCCGAAGGGCATAAGACTGGAATATGCTTTCATGACATTGCTTAGTTCGATACCAGAGACGTCTGAACCCGAATCAGCATGTTTGGAACAGAGAATGGAGGATGGAAACATTCAAAAAATAAAAAAAGATAAAAAACACAAAGACATTCCTTCATTCGTATGATAATTTCAGGCAGTAGCCCGACGCGGCGTTGGGCGGTGATGCGTGGCAACAGTCCTCGGGACAAGAATAGTCCACCGACGGGCAGAGAGCGCACAGCGGCCAAGCATTTGCAAACAGAACATGTTAGTGAACGTGTTTATCTTTGCTCCTTTCAAATCATCATCAAATTTGGTCAATCGAATGATTGGATCGATCCACCATGGTGCTTGTACAAGGACATCGAGATTTAGCATCATCTGATCAGATGGGGAAACATGTGTACTTGGCGATGTTTCATTCGTCATACATACCATACATATACACATGACACGCAGGTGATGAGCAAACATACGTTCAAGACGCGATTGAATCGATATCACGAACTGTTCGAGCGAGCATTTGCGATGGCATCGATGACCGAAAACCCGCAAATGTTGACCGAGGTCGGGCTTTTCTGGCTGTTTCTGTATTTAAATGGTGCACCAGGTCATCGTCTGTGTAACAGCACCAGATTGCAACGTGGCACGAAGAAAGCGTACACGAAGCTGGCTCGCGGCGACACGGCCGGGTATTGGGGCCCATCGATCACCTGGGTCCCGGATCAACCGGGGCCCGATAAATTGTGCTTCGGCTTAGGTTAAGCTCAAGCTTCGTCTTGAGGTCAGACTTATAGGGCCCCTGATCTACCCACCTGTAACAGAGTACGAAGACATGTACTGTACGTGCATACACAACTCCGTTTTGCTGTGTACTTTCAGAGCATGTCGGCAATCGACAAGCTTATGGACAAGGCCTGGGCAACACCTCGCTTGGGTCACGACCTGGCCTACGCCTTATGCGACTATCTTCGAGATTCAGGCCATTTAGTCACCCTGATCAAGATGTTCTCAAAGGACGATTTGCCTGATGAAGCAAGGCTGCCTGTGGCCCGAGCACTAGAGAACTGTTTGTCGTCTATGAATCGAAGTACGTGTGTTTTGGGCCACAATGTTTATGATAATGCACTGTGATTGTGAAACATTAGCAAAAACTGCGTTCATAATTACCGGGTCCTGAATAGCTCGCAAAAGGAAGACCAGTACGAGAGTCGAATATTTTATGACTTCGGGAGGGTTTTTTATTCGCATCAATGTTGAAACATTTTCAGGCGTACGGTGAAAAGTAGGTAACGAACGTTTCATATTCAACCCGACCAATTCAATCAATGTCAGGTTACCTGTGCGCACAAGGCCACCTGATGCCAGTGATGCGCAGTGCCGTGCGTCACTACACAGATGCATCAGCCGAAGAGGTCGAGGCAGCTGTGTCTCTGATGGAGTCAATGTTCAAACAATCCGCTGAAACATCACTGAAGATGATCGATGCAGGTTCGGATCTTTCCAAGAAGTTTGAATGGAGAAGGCTTGGAATTCAGATTTGTTCTTAACGAAACAGTAGTCGGAAGAGTATTATGTATTTTGGCTTCCGGACAACGTCAAAGTTGGTATCATGCCTATCAGCACAGCGTGACAACGAAAGACAGCGTACTTTTGCTTGGCCCGTTTGGAATTGTTTTCATCATAGCGACCATCACAGCAGCGATGCCCCAGACTATGGTCAATGCGAACATTGTCGACATGGTCATGAGACTCCCATGACATGAGATCCCACAAATGGCAGCGAAATCAGCTTTATGTTTTCGACACACCATCATACCCAAAAAACGGATTTTGAAGACCAACAGATCACTAATCAACCTTTTGTGAAACATCAGCTGGTACTATATACATTTACTTGCATGCAGGTGTACTCGACTACATAATCAACAGTTTCAAATCGGTCCATACGACCAATGAAACATTACGTCATTCGTCGTTGGCATTGTTGAATCTGTCGATGCACTCAAACACCGAATGCCATCAGCTGATGATTGCGAAAAACGTGAGATTATTCAATTAACTGTCGAAATTGTACAAGACGATTATTTGGGTGCGCAGAGAACAAGAGGTGTCATCGTTTGATAACTAAGGGTCGCAGACAACAATAAATTAGAGTCAAATAGTCGATCGCAATCGCACTTTGATTACATCAGGATCGCGTTTTTTATATGTGCCACAACTGTATTACGATTTCTCGATAATTGAGTCAGGCATTATGAGCCGAAACTGCATCCACAGATCTAAGGCCGAATTCACAATGCAGCAGATTAGCGTGTCAGCGGGTTAGCGGATTAGCGGGTTGCGGATTAGCGGGCCTGCTTTCTACGCACGCTTCTGCATTCACAATGGAAATTTGGAAAAGCGGATTAGCGGGTCCGCTCATGTGCGCCTGCTAATCCGCCAACCCGCTAATCCGCTAATCCGCAAAAAGCGTTTGTCTTCACAATGCGCGCTGTTTGACTTTTTCATTTACGAAGGTAATCACCATTCATTTCACTCAATCCTTTGATTTCGGAATAGTGTTCTTCAAAAGATAGTTTTGAACACATTAATGCACATATGGATGTTAAAAAGAGCTGTTTACCAAGCAGCAAAATAGAATAAAAATACTTCCAATGAACGCAGCATGTTGAATTACCCATGTGCAAACTTATTTTATACTCTAGTACCATTTTCAAAGCAAAGTAAACATTTCTGAAGACGCGCCCATTGCCCTAATCCGCAAAAAATAGAACCGGTTCTAATCGCAAAAAGCGGATTAGCGTGGACGCTAATCCGCTAACCCTCTAATCCGCTTTGCATTGTGAAGCGCACACATTTGGCGGATTAGCGGGTTTGCGCGTGTGGAAATCAGCTGACCCGCTAATCCGCTAACCCGCTAATCCGCTTTTTGCACTGTGAATGCAAAAGCGTGCGCATCTCGCCCGCTAACCCGCTAATCCGCTTGCATTGTGAATGCGGCCTAACGCAATGCGTGCCCACAAGGCTAAATCGCATCGTTAAATGCTCATACATATGAACCAAATAAATTTTACGCTGGTCAAAAATTTATCAATCGTCTTGGTCGGAGCCCGATGTCAGCAACATGTAGTCGGGGTAATTTTTTTAGGTCGTTACATAGAGAGGTCGGAGCGTACTGACAACGATCCGAGCTCATATTTTTCCTAACATAAAGTAAACAGTTTCCAGGTGCCCGATTGGCTGTTCGTGTTGGCATCGCATCGTGATGACATCATCTGCTACTACGCATGTCTGGCCATCGCCATGCTGGCATCGAATAAGGAGGTCGAAACAGCCGTCCGGAAATCGGGGACCCTCATGCTGGTCGAACCATTTCTGCAGGCGCACAGGCCTGAACAGTTTGTGCTGTGTGATCAGGTAAATGCAGTTTTTCTCAGTGTGACTGGATATCCAAGGTCAGAGCTCGCGTGGTTATCTGATGTGAGATTTTGAAAGGTGACTATTCGTGAATGTAAGATTCAAGTTCATGACGTGACGCATAATTCTCAATTTTTTTCAGAAAATCGGTCGCGGCCGTCCGAAGGAGTGGCTGAAAAAGATGCTGTCGCTTTTGAACAGCAAACTGAAAGAGGCCAACGGGCTGGCGGCCTTTCACTTTTGCATGGAGGCAAGCATCAAAAAGCAGCACGATCGACTCGAACTGTTTCAGGTATATGTGGGTGATTGGAATGGCGTTGACGTAAATCGTTGACCTGCACACTCAGCTCATGCTGCCCAGGCCAGTAAATGTCTGGGGAAAATGTCTTGGTCACGTGACCGTTTTGTTGCATTTCGTTTGGACCTTGATGACAGGTTTCGTTCAGTGTGTACCAGTTATTTATCAACAATTCTGGAACAACTTTCAGTCCGTTAGTATAAGTGACACAAGTACACGTAAGTCCACAAATATCCTAACTGCAAAAAAACTAGCCAGAACAGATTTGATACCGTCACCAAATTTGTCACCAGCCATAGTTGACTGCTGCCTCAACACTCCCTTACCAATACAATTGTGCCCTTTGCCATTCAGGAAATCGGGGCCGTCTCAGCGCTGAAAGAGGTCGCATCGTCCCCCAATGAAATCGCAGCCAAACTAGCCAGTCAGGCATTGACCATAATTGGTGAGACCGTGCCCTACAAACTGAGTCAACAAGTGCCCCTCTGGTCGGTGGAGGATGTCAAATATTGGGTCACGAAGGTACTTCTGATGATGTTTTTTTCGTTTCTTTTTTACTGTTTTGGGAAACTTGTAGGTTCAGTATGGTTCATTTCGCCTGCGTGCGACAAAATACAAACTGGTCTGTGCCACGGTACATTTATCAGATTCATTCCTCACGTAAATTGAAGGAATATGGTATATTTTGAACGGCCTGATCAATCTAATTTCAACTGAGTCAAATACCGCGTGTATCAAAGCACAACACAAAACTTGTTCGCCTACAGTATGTATCCGAACATGGCTTTCTTTCACTGAGCACCGCATATCCTGAGCAAGACACACAATGAAAAGCAACAAAGCGTTTCAAATACACAGAAACAATGTCTCTGATAAATCAATAATAACTTCCTTTATCCTCCACCCCGATCCACAGTTGAGCAATAATGTGTCTGAACACTTCCCATCGATTCACTACCAATCTATCGTGTGCCACCAGGTCCAGATGTGTATTTCGGATGATTTGGTCCAGCTCACGGATATCAGCTATTCGGTCGTCGATCGATTGGGCCTAGTTTTTTGAATGCTGATATTGAAATAAACAATGCCAATCAGAGACAATATAGTCAATAAGAGCTTTAATAATGAATAATATTAAATAAAAAGTCGATTCACAAGGATTACGAAAAGCAAGCAAAATGATATCCTATTATGTTTGCCACCCAGAAGCCATAGAACAAGCATGCCAGTCAATATGCAATAGAACCAACCAACTGTTTCATGTCCCTGGCACACATGCACTGTTCGTTGTCGTAGTCCCTTGCCATGACCCTCAGCACAATGTACCGATGTGTGTAATACAACAGGTTTGAACGCAGTTGTTGATAGTAGTAATCGGCGTATTCTTCGAAACTTGCGAAGTCCGATCTCGTTATCGTGATCAGCAAAAGCAGGATTAGTAAAATTGCCCACGTGTGAAATAACTTCATATCGTTGAGCTATTATGTATTTTCGGTCTCTTGTTCGTAATAAATATCAAACTATGTTGACAGGAACTTGTTGGGTGGAAACATATTTTTATCAGCATCCGTTTTCTGCTGTGGTTGTCTGGCACAACAGACAGTCGCCAGAATAACAAATTTGCGCACATTAACTATAAACGGACTAGGTGTCAGGAACGGGCGACACAGGGTTACAAACTCTGGAAGATGGTGAACCATGTCACCATGCAGGTACAAACATGCAGCATTTTGCACACTTACACGGTGTCTACATTTCTGGGTGAGTGATAGAACATTGATAAATCTCAGGATAGGTACGGTATAATAATAGCAGGGCGATTACAGCAGGTTATCGGAGTTTGCCACATTGAGCCCCATGGGCTCAAAGAGGAAAAGTCCGGTACGCTTGGAATACACCAAGTTTTCCACCTTTTAAAGGCCATCCACCGATTCCCCCGGAGGAGTGTAAATGAAATCGGGGGTCTTTACTTGGGGCAAAATAGTATTCTTCAAATAGTGACTTGCAGAAAACATTTTTGTTAGCAAACAAAATAAATGTTATTTGCAGATCGGTTTCGAACAATACGCGCAGGTGTTCGCCGAGCAGAGAGTGGATGGTGATCTGTTGTTGCTGATGAATGATGTTGAATTGGAGAATGATATCGGTGTTCGCTCAGGGCTGTTGAGGAAGCGATTCAATCGCGAACTCGAAAGTTTAAAGGTGTGCAGTAACGAATCCTTCTTTTAGAATTACAGTCCGTGACGAATTGTGTGGACGCTTTTCAACGCCGCCGCGCGCGGGCGCGCGCGGCAAGCGTTGTGCGTATTAGGGTGCACCACAAGGGTAGGTAGACTTTTCAGAAAATATCCTATAATTGGAGGTAACGGATGGACTTTGTGGTCTACCGTTGACAAATTATGTGCATAGCCAGGATTTAGCCACTGTCCAAATTTGGGTAAATTTTAGCCTGCCATACGCTGTACGTTGCCATTTTTGTGATTATCGATAGATGCCGCGCGCGCGGCGCGCGCTACTTTTGCCTCGCTGTTAGAGCCGGTTATTGATTGTGTGCTGCATTCTTATATGCATAACGCTTGCCGCGCGCGCGGCGCGCGCGCGCGGCGGCGTTGAAAAGCGTCCACATAATTCGTCACGGACTGTGGTGTGATGAACATTTCTTCGAACTATCGCCCCGCCCCAATCTGTACGTTTACTTCCAGCCTGGTGTATAGTCCAGCCACGAACTCATGAGACGATTTTTTTGAAGTTGACTTGTACAGAATGTTCCGGTTCCACTTATTTCGAAAATGAAAGAAAGAGAAACGCACGTATTTTTTAAAACACGCTCTCCACCTCGGTGTGTAAATTCCCTTTTGATTCCCAAAACATTTGTGTGTTGAACAACGTTGCTGTTCGCGTAAGCACGAAACAAATTGAGGTCAGCCAGCTGGAACTTGTCATCATCTCTATCGGCCCAATCTCTTTCTTTTGTTTGCGAAAACACGTGTAACCGGAGCATTTTTGAATCCGGCCAAATCCGTCTCATGAACTCGTGGTTGGACTATTTGGATATTTGTGTTCATGAAGAGGTCTACATCTGGTACAGAAAACTGCTTTTTGGCTGATCTGTTTTCAAAAACGTGCGGTGCAGCAGATCATCGTCAGAGCAAACGCACCAGATTGCCACCCAACTAAAAAACACACAGGTCGAGATCAAACTTGGTGATCGGCTGTGATCGGATCTAACCCTGCAGTCACATCACATCAATGTGATCGGACTAGGTATGTAGGTATACATATAGGTAGTCACATCCCGTGATGTGATCGCATCGGATCTGTCTGGCCCACAAACAACTGTCGCACGCGCGGCCTAGAGATTGTTTTTATATGCAACCGAGCAAACAGAAGAAATATTGACGCATATGCACACGGCACAAATATTATTCTCATTTATTCCTTTCGAACCCACAGATCGCTGCCGACTATTCCTCCGTCGACCCCACCGAACTTGACGCGTTCATGCTGTCGGTAACGGAGCGCATGTCCAAGTACACCTATCAAATGATCGAAATGGGAGTCGATCGAAGCCTGTTGCCCGAATTAACGGACGAAATGTTGGACAGGACCTGTGGCATTATGAACCCGGTCCATAGGATCAGGCTGCTGGGCGCCATGCAGAGTGGGTTGGGAGGGGGTGTTGATTTGTGCTAATTGTTTAGTTGTCAACGCACATTGACCCGAAAAGAACTTAGACAACCGTCAAATTTGCCAACAAATGGCATTTTTGCATACGTACATATTTTGATCGAATGAACTTGTTGTTCAAAATATTTCGTGGTCTGGTTCTTGGGCCCGATCGGATCCAGCCCGGATTCTATCAAAAGCGCGTACAGACAACACCGTAATAATGGGCATGCATGATAACAAGTGACGCCCGGTTCCAACACACACAGTACTCAACAAAATTTGCATCTTGAAAAGGCTTCAGTAACAAATGAAGTAACAATTGAGCAAAGCACATTTGGGCAAGACCACTTTGAGCAAGTGAAAAAGAGCAGAGAGCAGAGCTAAAAAACAAATAGGCCTAAGCCTAAGCCTGAGCCCAAACACAAAACTAAGCCTAAGTGTAGGCCTAAGCCTAAGCCTGATACCTAAATCAGCCCAAGCCAAAGCCATTTGGACAAAATAAGAGCTCTGCTTTTTTGGCTCTGCCCTTTTTTCTTGCTCAAAGTGTTCTTGCCCAAATGGGCTTTGCTCAATTGCCCGGCCACCAATGAAGTATAATTTCCGAAAATCCCAGACTGTAAGACGAGCGAAGACATGGAAATCGCCATGTTGAGCAAGAACATCGACATTTTCATATCGTATCGTCGTCGTCAAGGCAGTCAGTTAGCCAGCTTGATCAAAGTGTTGCTGCAGTTGAGAGGATACAAGGTTGGGTGCTATTACATACTGCATTTTAGCTGCTGTTAAAGGGTCCCCGCCATAAAAATGCGACCTTAATCTCAACGAGACTTCGCACGGTAACTGGCCTTGGTCCAAAATACTCACGGCCAAAAAAATTTTTGTCCATATCAGCTCCCTGTCTGAGCCCGGAGCGTTGAAAGGTAAAAAATTTTGACCTTACCTCCGCACATTGCAATTAAAATATACAGTGGATCTGTTGCGCATGTTCTTAGTGTGCCGTTTGATCACAAATATTTCATAAACGCTTTGGGTTTAATTTAAGACCATATTCACTTTTTTTTGGAACTACCACAGCTCGCGCTATTTCGCCAAAACCACGTAAACCCGTCTATAGTTGTGACGGAATTGGGGCATTCGACGAAGCCCCAACGTTATTGCTGTTTATCGATCAAAATCCAAAATTCTACATAGCTCGCATCTTGAGAAAAATCGTGTGAATTGAGGTCCGTACGTTGGACTTGGCACTACAATCGGGCTTATAACCGGACCGACTATCTGCGGTGCCTTCAATTCAACAGGTGTTCATCGACGTCGACCGTCTAACGGCTGGCCAGTTCGACATGTCCCTATTGAAGCACATCGTTGCCGCCCGTCATTTCATTCTAATCTTGACGGAGAATTCGTTAGATAGATGGCAAAACGATGTGAACTGCGAGGACTGGGTGCATAAAGAGGTCAGGTTTTTTTGTAGAAGTCGCACTTGAACCGAGCGAATACTGTTCATACTGACCGTCTTTACAGTGAAGTTCGCTGACGGATATGCTGTATCAATATACATACATATGTATCTCTTAGTAAGCGGACACGATCGGAATGATTTCTAACTTGGTCATTGGATCATTTTTATGAGAAAAATGTTCGGTTGCGTGACGCCACTAATTTCGACCATCGTTTCTTATTTCGAAATATCAAATGTGCAAAAGTTTAAACTTTAGTTTTGTTTGCTTTAAAACTAATCAAGCAGATTTGATCCGACTATACATACCTATGTAATACTGACAGTGAGCACTTCTGATCCCAAGGAAGTCCATCAAAATAAGTCACTATATTTCGACTAGATTGTATCATGAATCACATCCATACAGGTTCGTTGCGCGATCGAAAACAACAAGAACATCATTCCCATCTGCGACGTCAATTTCGAATATCCTGACGAAATGCTGTTGCCTCCAGATGTTCGCATGATCAATCGGTTGAATGGCATTCGATGGGTGCATGAATATCAAGACGCGTGCATTGATAAATTGGAAAAGTTGGTTAATAGTGATAAAACTATGGTGTATTTTTTAAATATGGTCATATCGTGTCGCTCTTTGCTATCACTTGGTTGGGCATTATGCGAAGTATTACGTTTCTAGGTTGTCAGGCAACGCTACGCAGCCTCCTAAGCCTACCGAGGCCCAAGCCAAAGCCTGACAGTAGGTTTCCTTATAGGCAAACTACACCAACATGAGCTCGATTTCGCAGCTGGCAGAATAGTGAAACATTCTAACGTGGCTGCTGATTTGGGAAATGTTACACGTTGAAGAATACAAAGTGGAGCATGATGACTTTGTCTTGCTATTCGTTTTGAATGCACACCACCTTCGAAATCGGGCTCGTGTTGGTGTAGTTTGCCTTTACACAGTTTTGCACGAACAAGTCAAAACGAGCGGCAATGATTCCTCGCCCTGACTCCCGAATTTTTAAACCTTTTCTGAACTTTCCTGTATGAAACACACAACCCGATGTTTCAGGTTCATGAACCCAGGTCGCTGTCAACCGTCATCCAGTCATCATCACGATAACAGTTGGCGTGCACGCTCATACACGGCAGCAGCCAGCACGCAGGCCAGCAGAATGTCGCCGACGAAAAAAAAGGGTTGGTAAAAAATATTGAAAAATACATTATGGAAAAACGTTTATATTGCGCTTTTTCAATTTTTCAGCATCGAAGAACAAGCTGGGCGGCTCGGATGACGACGACCTGCCGGGATTGGCATATTGACTATAGGGTGAGCAAGAAATGGCTTCACAGTCCTTAGATTGGGAGAGCGTATTTCGTTGTGGGAAGCAATTTCTTGACCACAATGGTAATGTCTCTATTGATATTTTAGTAACTTTTTCTTTATTTTGTGTGTACTCTAGTCCCTGCATATCCTTCCTGGATTTGTACCGGACTTTTCCGTTTGCGTATCACTGATTAATATTTGAGGACTTTCAAAATAGGCCCCCAGGGGCTTCAGACGGAAAACTCCGGTATGTTCGTTGTGGGTTTCCCTTTAATGGGCACCACTAGGTACATACATACCTAGCTTCGTGTTCAGCTGACACTAATAGTTTTCTATCGATTACGCTTCAAATGAATTAGATTATCGTTTTTGTCGAGTATCACACTATTTTTCGAAAAAGCATGTCAACTGTCTTTTCCTGTCTCTGTCTTTACCCTCAGCTGAGACCTTGTTCTTTTATTTTCCAAGAAAAATCTGTTAGCCAAAAATTAATGTATTTTTTTAGCACCAGATTTATTCCTGTACAAATTTGTCGTTGCGCCACGTACCTGTGTGTTGAAGAATTTTGTAAACTTATTATTTGTTTATCTTTTGTTTTGTCACTCAATCTCTGTTTATGTGGACGTTACGGGTGTTTCGCTATCATTGTCTTTTGAAGCGTGAACATATGAGTGTTTTTGTCATACCTACTCTGTTTTTCACGAAACCTACTAATATTGGTTGCATATACTCACTAGGTTCGAATTGTGAACGATAACGCATTCTGAAAAATGACACGATATGATGCAAGTTGCATGTGATGTAATGAATGTAATCTGCATGTGTACTGAATACCTTGGTTCACGTGACGTTTTGTGTTAGATATCTCCAGATTCAGAGTTCAGCAACATCAATAAAGTTAGGAAAAGCCTTGAAGAACAAAGAAGTTACATGTACAGGGCAAGGCTGATTACCAAGTTTACTGGCCATGATGATGGAACGACAGAAAATCGATCACAACTTGCAACAAGAAATGCAAACGCAATAGTCATCAAAATGCAATGGAAGAGAAAATCACTCATGCTCCTCCGCCTGGGGATGAGGCGAGACTATAGCCCGAGTGTCATTATCGCGCATTGTAGCGGCTTGATCTGCCATCAGCACAGCATCGGCTGCGATTCGTGTGTTTTCGTTGCTGTGCGTCAGACCGTAGAGAAAGTACAGAAGGATACCTGTGAATGGGATATTTGATGCAGTCTAGTTTCTCTACAGTGACCTTCTGGAATTTGTACACCAAGCGACACTTTGGTATCCAATTATACCACAGTGTTTCTGTTGTTAACACCCAACCGTTTGGACAACAGAGGAAAATGTATGATGCACCTGACCTGGGCACCGAAAATCAGATACAGTCAAGCCTCTGTGTAATGAAAGTACCTGGTGAAGTGGCTATTGTTCAAATGCAATTGTTCAACCACATAACTAGAGACGAAAGTTTGTCGGCGTTACGACATATGTACGGGAGTGAAATATTCACCAATTAGAGCAAAGCCCTCGAACTAGAACGAAACCAAAACGCCGTAAAAAACTGTTACCTGTGATAGAGAGGTCCCTGTATCGAAGTTTCAAACCGAAAAATTAAAAGAAAACAGGGAACCAAAGGCCGAAACCCACCAATCATGGCCCAGAACCACAGGACGGCAAAAGACAGCGCCTGTTGTGCGGCCAGAACAAAGCCCAACAACCAAATAGTCGCCAAACTTGACACCGGGAACATTGACACTTGATGTTTGCGCACGTGCAGACGACGATTGGTGTCCGTCGACATGAGCATTACGCCGATGATCAATAGCAGCACAATCACACAACCGTGAAGGGGCAGCAACCTACATACGTGCCGAACAAATGGGAGCGTTATTGGAATCGATTAAATTATTCATGCAGTGCATTTTGTAACGCCCTTTATCTCTATCGCAGTGAACTGTGTCTGGCATTTGTGGCAAGTTTAGTGCGAGGGGTTTCTTGCCGGGCCGAAGATTGGGGATTCACGACAAGTGTGACCAAACACAGGCACCTTAGTTACTATGTATCATTACCCATTGGCGGTATGCATGACAAGACACGCTTGAGCGGGTCAACAAGTCAACACTGACCACATGACGCTCAACAGCCAGGCGGGCAGCAGTTGGGGCAGTTTCACGCTGAGAAGACCGTGCGTGAAGGCGAGACACGTGAACACAGCGGTCTGGAAAAATAATCTTATTATTCTTTAAGCTTTTTGGAGGTGGTGTATGTACTTATTTAAATACCAAGTTTAGAAAAACCCACGACACTCACAAGTTGCATAGCCTTGGTGCAATTCGTATGCTGATTAATCGGCGTGCTCGATCGTTCTGGAATTGTCGAGTCCCCATAATAGGGCAGTTCGGGTATGTCCCGGTCGTAGACGTGGAATGTTGGCTCATCGCCGGCACTGGTGCTCGGACTGCACGGCGATTTGAGACAATTGTGCGCCTGTGGTGTGTGATATTATGCAGTCTGTACAGAATGAATACAGTCTAGCCATTTTGTAGTGATGTGTGATCGCGGAAGAATGCGTTATGAGAGAGCGACGGTCACCGTAACGAGAATAGGCATCATAATCTTGGCCTTTATATGGTTACTTTCGGGTGTTCAGTGAAAGAAATTTTAAATTTACGTGTGAAGAAGATGATACGTTGTTGTGCATTGAAGTCGGATCGAGCGATGCCTGAAATCGGCATGGCACTATAGTCCTGATCAAATGATCAGGTAAAAAAATCACAGAAGCATGTGCAAATTCTTGCAGGATAAAGTCACGAAATAAAAAAAACATGTGAAACGAACTGACCGATCGAAGCGAATTGTCTTCGAACTCGAAAGTGGTGGAGCAAAGCTGTGACGTTGTTGGCACGTTAGTTGGTGTGCCGGCACTTGCAAGTTGCTGCTGCAATTCGAAAGTTTTATAACTGTTCAAAAGCACAGCGCTCGGTTTTGTTATCATGCCCATTTGCTGTGCAGAGGCCGGTGGTATACAGTCACCGGTATATGCTTGGTGCAGACACCGGGGTTTCTAAAAACGTGATCCAAAAATTTTTCTAAAAGTGCCAAAAATAATAATAGGTCGAAGACTGTTCAAAGCAGTTTTTCTTGCACGAGCAAGCGAATTTTTGTCGTTTCAAGTGAAAAATGGTCAATTTTGTTGCTTCTCGATATCAAAAAGTCCCTGTTCTCAAAGTGAAAAAATTTCCACTCCCCGTACCTCCGACCGATTTCCGATAACCAATACTAGGAGGCTAACACCCTTTCCCCAACGACACCACTGCTATAAACTGGACCCAGTATTAGATATATACAGTGCTGGCCAAAAGTTTTTAGAATTTTGCTCTGTGGTCAGAAATACGCCAGGCTGCTGCACGCAGTACAGCTGAGCGAGATCTGTGTGGCATGGATGTGCAGGGCAGTGTACCTGCCACACATTAGTCCAACATCAACCACCAATCTCTGATCCCTCGGGGGCTGGATGCTGAGGGGGGACTTTGGTCCAAATTTGGGCTGGCCAAAAGTTTTTAGAATTTTTCGGTTTTCGCGTTTACTTCGTCGTGGTCGGACCCATAAGAGTCATTTATGATTGGAAAGCATATTAGTCGTGTCAGAAATAGTCTTTTTGCCAGTTTGCCTAGTTTGAGTCCAATTCGTCACACCGCGGTCCGGCACCGTTGCTGTCTCTGGTGACCGCGGCGTTCCAAAGATTTCGCAGCAAGTGACGAGAGCTGATAAACTGTTAGTGAAACATTGTCCCTCTAATGGGCTTATTTTGATGTTTCCAATCAATTTCAGGACAAATTACTGCATAAAAAATTATCAGGCCTTTGTATGTACCTTTGCCTCAGTCAAAGTGGAATCAGTTGATTCTTCGAGCACTGCGTCGTTTTGGTATTTGGACACGGATTTAGGCATTCTGGGCTGGTCCCCGTCCAAAGCATCTGTATCCTCTTCCCCGTCCGCTGTGCCCCCATTGCTCAACAATTGCATGTGTTCTTGTTGTCGTTGTTGATTTTGAATTGCCGCGTAATTCGCCACGTGCGTTTGCATCAGCGCAATGTTGCGGAACAGCTGCAGATGATAAGCTCTTTCTTTGGAAACGAAGCATAAACCGAGAAATCGCTGCAATACGGGAGGACACAGCTTACAACAAGCTTTTTTAGTCACCCTTCATTTCATTCATATACACTAAATACAGTATACCTGGGTTGGGTATAGTGCCAAAATTGGAGCCTATTTGTGAATGGGCACGCTGATGTTCTCTTGTGTGCGACCGCGTCACCCAAGATTTGGTCCCGACACCCAAGCGGGTCACTACAAAGAGGGATGACTGTAGTGAAGACGGTATGTGTATGTACCTGCGAGCTGGCTTCACTCTGTGCATCCCTATCCACCGTGTCACGTGACGTTGCAGATCGATTAGTGAACGTGCCTATCGAATCGCCCGCAATTTGATAGAAGGACGCATCTCGTTTAGATCGATGGAACATTTGCCTGCAGGATCAAGTTCTGAGGCGGTTGGACGTAACAGACGAAACTTCGTTTTCTTTGAGAACGGAGAACATTATCCTCGCAAGGAATTGTTCCAGTTCTTTGAAGAGAATGAAGTTCCGTCAGGCCATCAATCATGCCAACCCAACCCACCTGTAGTGCGCCACTTGCGTTTCGAACCCAACGGGTGTGGCTGTGTAGTGTTGGTGTACGGTAATGAGCACAAGTACACTAAGACGCAACGGAAGTGAGACGCACATTAAACCAAGCACGAATTTGGTGTTGAGCAAAGTTAACAGCATTGACTGCAGGGCCACAACCACCATCGCAAGATAGGGTGTTCCTAAAAATGGATTCGTATTTGCATTCTCACATCTTTCAGAATTGACCATGACCAGCATAACTTATTCACGAAGCTCCGGTCTTGGCGCTTGAGAAGCATCACAAACGTGCTGCCAATTCAGCAAAATTTGCAAATCAATGAATACAAGCAACCCCAGGAGCATACAACAAAAAAAACAAAAAAGTTTCTCATCTAACCTGATCGTTTGCCGAGCCTGGACATTTGTCCACAAATCAGTCCATCAGATGACATGACAGCCAATAGGCGACTTGCTGGTAGGAACACACACAACGCCGTGCCTGTTAGACCACACACCGAACCGACTGTGAAAAGAGGGTCTTGAGTTTGTAAGCGTTTGTTGTGAAATTTGACTTTCACTTGACCTGTCACTGTAAATATGAGCGGAAAGTGAAACGTTTGCTTCTGTTGTGAACTCTGAAGCGCCACTCCAAACGTATGCTCCCGGAAGGTCCCGAACCTCCGCTCCGACCTCCCAGCCACCAGGCCTGGACAGCCATAGGTAGTTGATGCTCTACCAACTGAGCTAGGGGAACGCGGTCCGTATGCAGCTCAAAGTTGCACTTATACCCATGCAATCGTGCAGGCACACACTTCCCGCCTACACTACATATCTTGGGATTTGATAATTATCAAGCGAACATCCCAGAATAGGGTTGCGGGCGAGCTGCCGATTCGGGTCCTATTCGAAGAAGATGGGGTGGATGATTCGGTATTTTCCGGCATAACTTCTTACCATTGAGCACATATTTTGCCGGTGGCAGAGTGATTGCACCGAATATGTCGGGCAGCGTTGATGCGGCCAGGGACTCGATGTTGTCACGACTGACGGCCAACGTGGTCACCAGACACATCTGCGTTGTGACAATCAGGTTGCGAATATTTTTTTACGCTTGTGGCCAAGTTATTCTTTATAGGGGCTGATTATGACCTTATCACATTTGATTCACAATTTCGCTCAAATTCCTGCTCCGAAATCACAAAATGTAATGCCATGTTCATTCATAACTTCTTAAAGTACAGTAAGGCTCTTGAAGTAAGAAAAACCAGAAGACACCAACTTACCAACAGAAAATAGACGAACAGAAATATGCTTGACATTGGTATAACTACTGGCAACCTCCTGGCTGGTTCGTTTGATTCTTCGAGCACAAAAGTGACCATTTCGACGCCGATATAGCCGTAGAGCATCCACGCACTGCCCTCCATAACCTGATGTTTCACACGCATTTGTTGAAACCAGGACCCTTATGAATCGCACAGAAACTGTCTCACCCCTTTGAATCCAAACAGGAAGAATCCGGGATCTAGCCAATTGATGGGTGTTGTGTAGAACAACCCAACGAGTATGGCACTGCTGATCACGAGTAGCGCACAACACAATAGCGTTATGCTGATTGTCGTGGCTATCTGAAACAACAAATCATACCGGAGAATGCCAAATAAGCCCCCTCCCGAATGAGTTCCTAATGGGGGCTTATTGGGGGAATTATCCTAACAAATAAACTGACAAACAAATAAAGCATAAGCAAAAACGAGAACTTAAAGAAACGCACCCTGAGATTCATCAACAAAAGCGCCGTGGCGACTGTCAGTCCAATAATGGCCAATACATCGATGTCACTATCGAGTACTAGTGAGTTCTGATTGTCCGTCACACAACATCGATACAGATAATCACGCAGTGACTGGTTGAGCAGCCTAATGGTGAAGTTTTGTAGCGCAACACTATGGGTGGAATTTTCGAAACGGTGTAAAGGCCAGTTGGGCGTAAAGGTCGGTGTAAAGTTCGGTCGAAAGCTCGGTGTAAACGTGAAACATTGCCTGTTATTAACGTGGAATGTTTCAAGTTTACACCGAGGTCTATCACACTGAGCTGTCGACCGAGCTTTCCACCGACCTTTACGCCCAACTGACCTTTACACCGTTTCGAAAATATCACCCAATGTATACATGCATAATGTAAGTTGGAACAATTTTTTTTCAGGGGATCCGATGGGCATGATAACAAAATTACGTTGAGTTGTGATCGCGGACCCTCGCTCGGCGTGCCGTTTTGTCGGGCAAGTCCAAGGACGAGTTGTTTCATAACCGGTTGGGTCTGAATTTGATCGGCCCCGAATCTGCCGAAAAAGATTTAGGAAAGCTTCAGGTCCCGAGACGGAACCGGGGTGGACCGCAGCGGTCACTCACATGTGCACATGCGCACTCCATTGTTTGGCAACGGTGGCAATCAAAAGTGTATAGTCGAACAACGACAACCACCCGACCACAAACGCGAACAATTCTCCGGCTGTTGCGTAGGTCATGTTGTAGATGAGACACGATTTGGGCAACGCTACTGATAGCTCGACCATATGGGCACCTGGAATGTGGAAATGTGCTCCGATCTTTTCGTTTGCATGATTTGACGTATATTTGATATTGTATACATACTTATCACACACGACACTTATATAGCACGACCAGCGTAAAAGTTGTTCATTTTAGGCGCGTGAACAACTTTCACGGTACGGCAGAAATAATGATGGCATCAGATAATTTCAAGGTACATAACTAATTCGCGGGAAAGACAGATCCCGGTATCCGATTTGATGCCACTCCCAATCTTCCTCATGCAACATGACTGTGGGGGAGCGAGCTGTGCGCTTGGGAAGCGCGACGATTTTAGAAACATTTTTTGTATGTTGCTGGAACAGTGATGTTTCACCAGTTCATATGTATAAAAAGCAACGAACCAGAAAGCAAGATGACGACGAAGGCGCACAGCAACGACACAAGTATGGACGGACCGGTGACGTATTTGATGCAATGCGGGATGAGCACAAAGATGGTGAACGGAAGACTCACCACACTTGCTACAAAATTGGATTTTGTTCAAATTGAGGATCAGACCTTATTGCTGTGTTTACAATTCGGATAAAAATTTCTCGTTTGAACGGTTACAAACGTTGTTCCAAATTCTTCGAGCCCTCTTGACTAACGGTGCACGAGGTCTTCGTCAGTGTGAACACCAAGCGAATTTCGCAGCGTGCCTATACCTACATATGTACATATATGTACGTACAGTTTACAAAACCTACCAAGTGCGAGCAACTGCACAGGTCCCAGCCTCCTTGTCCATTCAGTGTGGTATAAATTATCGGTGGTCAATGTTTTCAATCGGAACAGCTTCCGTGCGTGTATCCAGGCCATGTTTTTCAATTTTGATTTTCTTGACAATAATGTTTTGTTCATGCGAGAAGAGCGCAAGATTCTAAGAAGAACATCCAAAAGACCACGTATATACCATCAATCAGAAACCTGAAAACGTAAAACTTGAGTAAAGCCCAAAAGACCGACACTCCAGTTTGTAGCGTGGTACCACCAACGCGATGGAGCTGTACACCAGAAGCGCGCATGTATGGGCTCGGTAGGTTTGACAATATGCCGCATATGACAGGCAAAACGTTAGGGATGCGCATTTGTACCATCTATGCGCAGTGGTATACAGACCATCATATTTTGCAAGCTTGACGCGGCCGGAGCATGTGCATGCGTGTGAGCAACATGTTACAGTATATTACTCTTTCCAGGAGGCAACACCTGCGCACCGGACAAGAAAAAAAAAAACACCAACAAAAAACAAAAAAAACAAAAAAAAAACACAAAAAAACAAAAAACACAAACACCACCACAACCAAACATACTTGTGTCGTTGCTGTGCGCCTTCGTCGTCATCTTGCTTTCTGGTTCGTTGCTTTTTACATATGAACTGGTGAACACATCTTCAGGAATACAGAATGTTCTAAAATCGTCGCGCTCCCAGCGCACAGCTCGCTCCCGGGTCATGTGTTGATGGAAGATAGTGTCAAATGAACCGGATCTGTTCTTTCCGATTGGTTTGACTTGAATTATCGATTCATTTTTCTGCCGTACCGTGAAAGTTGTCACGCGCTTAAAATGAACAACTTTTACGCTGGTCGTGCTATATAAGTGTCGTGTGTGATAAGTATGTATAAATATAAATATACGTAAATATGAAACGAAAGATCGGAGCACATTTTACATTCCAGGTCCCCATATGGTCGAGCTATCAGTAGCGTGCCAAATGTGTTCATAAACATGACCTACGAACAGCCGGAGAATTGTTCGCGTTTGTGGTCGGGTGGTTGTCGTTGTTCGACTATACACTTTTGATTGCCACCGTTGCCAAACAATGGAGTGCGCATGTGCACATGTGAGTGACCGCTCGGTCCACCCCGGTTCCGTCTCGGGACCTGAGCTTCCTAATCTTTTTCGGCAGATTCGGGGCCGATCAAATTCAGACCCAACCGGTTATGAAACAACTCGTCCTTGCTTGCCCGACAAAACGGCACGCCGAGCGAGGTCCGCGATCACAACTCAACGTAATTTTGTTATCATGCCCATCGGATCCCCTGAAAAAAAATTGTTCCAACTTACATTATGCATGTATACATTGGGTGATATTTCGAAACGGTGTAAAGGTCAGTTGGGCGTAAAGGCTCGGTGGAAAGCTCGGTCGACAGCTAGTGTGATAGACCTCGGTGTAAACTACATTCACGTTAATAACTGGCAATGTTTCACGTTTACACCGAGCTTCGACCAACTTTACACCGACCTTACGCCCAACTGGCCTTTACACCGTTTCGAAAATTCCACCCATAGTGTTGCGCTACAAAACTTCACCATTAGGCTGCTCAACCAGTCACTGCGTGATTATCTGTATCGATGTTGTGTGACGGACAATCAGAACTCACTAGTACTCGATAGTGACATCGATGTATTGGCCATTATTGGACTGACAGTCGCCATGGCGCTTTTGTTGATGAATCTCAGGGTGCGTTTCTTTAAGTTCTCGTTTTTGCTTATGCTTTATTTGTTTGTCAGTTTATTTGTTCGGATAATTCCCCCAATAAGCCCCCATGGGGAACTCATTCGGGAGGGGGCTTATTTGGCATTCTCCGGTATGATTTGTTGTTTCAGATAGCCACGACAATCAGCATAACGCTATTGTGTTGTGCGCTACTCGTGATCAGCAGTGCCATACTCGTTGGGTTGTTCTACACAACACCCATCAATTGGCTAGATCCCGGATTCTTCCTGTTTGGATTCAAAGGGGTGAGACAGTTTCTGTGCGATTCATAAGGGTCCTGGTTTCAACAAATGCGTGTGAAACATCAGGTTATGGAGGGCAGTGCGTGGATGCTCTACGGCTATATCGGCGTCGAAATGGTCACTTTTGTGCTCGAAGAATCAAACGAACCAGCCAGGAGGTTGCCAGTAGTTATACCAATGTCAAGCATATTTCTGTTCGTCTATTTTCTGTTGGTAAGTTGGTGTCTTCTGGTTTTTCTTACTTCAAGAGCCTTACTGTACTTCAAGAAGTTATGAATGAACATGGCATTACATTTTGTGATTTCGGAGCAGGAATTTGAGCGAAATTGTGAATCAAATGTGATAAGGTCATAATCAGCCCCTATAAAGAATAACTTGGCCACAAGCGTAAAAAAATATTCGCAACCTGATTGTCACAACGCAGATGTGTCTGGTGACCACGTTGGCCGTCAGTCGTGACAACATCGAGTCCCTGGCCGCATCAACGCTGCCCGACATATTCGGTGCAATCACTCTGCCACCGGCAAAATATGTTCTCAATGGTAAGAAGTTATGCCGGAAAATACCGAATCATCCACCCCATCTTCTTCGAATAGGACCCGAATCGGCAGCTTGCCCGCAGCTTTATTTGGGACGTCCGCTTGATAATTATCAAATCCCAAGATATGTAGTGTAGGCGGAAGTGTGTGCCTGCACGATTGCATGGGTATAAGTGCAACTTTGAGCTGCATACGGACCGCGTTCCCCTAGCTCAGTTGGTAGAGCATCAACTACCTATGGCTGTCCAGGCCTGGGTGGCTGGGAGGTTGGAGCGGAGGTTGGGGACCTTCCGGGAGCATACGTTTGGAGTGGCGCTTCAGAGTTCACAACAGAAGCAAACGTTTCACTTTCCGCTCATATTTACAGTGACAGGTCAAGTGAAAGTCAAATTTCACAACAAACGCTTACAAACTCAAGACCCTCTTTTCACAGTCGGTTCGGTGTGTGGTCTAACAGGCACGGCGTTGTGTGTGTTCCTACCAGCAAGTCGCCTATTGGCTGTCATGTCATCTGATGGACTGATTTGTGGACCAATGGCCAGGTCTGTAAACGATCAGGTTAGATGAGAAACTTTTTTGTTTTTTTTGTTGTATGCTCCTGGGGTTGCTTGTATTCATTGATTTGCAAATTTTGCTGAATTGGCAGCACGTTTGTGATGCTTCTCAAGCGCCAAGACCGGAGCTTCGTGAATAAGTTATGCTGGTCATGGTCAATTCTGAAAGATGTGAGAATGCAAACAGGAATCCATTTTTAGGAACACCCTATCTTGCGATGGTGGTTGTGGCCCTGCAGTCAATGCTGTTAACTTTGCTCAACACCAAATTCGTGCTTGGTTTAATGTGCGTCTCACTTCCGTTGCTGTCTTAGTGTACTTGTGCTCATTACCTACACCAACACTACACAGCCACACCCGTTGGGTTCGAAACGAAGTGGCGCACACAGGTGGGTTGGGTTGGCATGATTGATGGCTGACGAACTTTATTTTCTTTAAGAACTTAACAACTTGAGGATAATGTTCTCCGTTTCTCAAAGAAAACAAGTTTCGTCTGTTACGTCCAACCGCCTCAGAACTTGATCTGCAGGCAAATGTTCCATCGATCTAAACAGATGCGTCCTTCTATCAAATTGCGGGCGATTCGATAGGCACGTTCACTAATCGATCTGCAACTCACGTGACACGGTGGATAGGGATGCACAGAGTGAAGCCACTCTCGCAGGTACATACACATACCGTCTTCACTACAGTCATCCCTCTTTGTAGTGACCCGCTTGGGTGTCGGGACCAAATCTTGGGTGACGCGTCGCACACAAAGAACATCAGCGTGCCCATTCACAAATAGGCTCCAATTTTGGCACTATACCCAACCCAGGTATACTGTATTTAGTGTATATGAATGAAATGAAGGGTGACTAAAAAAGCTTGTTGTAAGCTGTGTCCTCCTGTATTTAGCGATTTCTCGGTTTATGCTTCGTTTCCAAAGAAAGAGCTTATCATCTGCAGCTGTTCCGCAACATTGCGCTGATGCAAACTATGTGGCGAATTACGCGGCAATTCAAAATCAACAACGACAACAAGAACACATGCAATTGTTGAGCAATTGGGGCACAGCGGACGGGGAAGAGGATACAGATGCTTTGGACGGGGACCAGCCCAGAATGCCTAAATCCGTGTCCAAATACCAAAACGACGCAGTGCTCGAAGAATCAACTGATTCCACTTTGACTGAGGCAAAGGTACATACAAAGGCCTAATAATTTTTTATGCAGTAATTTGTCCTAAAATTGATTGGAAACATCAAAATAAGCCCATTAGAGGGACAATGTTTCACTAACAGTTTATCAGCTCTCGTCACTTGCTGCGAAATCTTTGGAACGCCGCGGTCACCAGAGACAGCAACGGTGCCGGACCGCGGTGTGACGAATTGGACTCAAACTAGGCAAACTGGCAAAAAGACTATTTCTGACACGACTAATATGCTTTCCAATCATAAATGACTCTTATGGGTCCGACCACGACGAAGTAAACGCGAAAACCGAAAAATTCTAAAAACTTTTGGCCAGCCCAAATTTGGACCAAAGTCCCCCCTCAGCATCCAGCCCCCGAGGGATCAGAGATTGGTGGTTGATGTTGGACTAATGTGTGGCAGGTACACTGCCCCCTGCACATCCATGCCACACAGATCTCGCTCAGCTGTACTGCGTGCAGCAGCCTGGCGTATTTCTGACCACAGAGCAAAATTCTAAAAACTTTTGGCCAGCACTGTATATATCTAATACTGGGTCCAGTTTATAGCAGTGGTGTCGTTGGGGAAAGGGTGTTAGCCTCCTAGTATTGGTTATCGGAAATCGGTCGGAGGTACGGGGAGTGGAAATTTTTTCACTTTGAGAACAGGGACTTTTTGATATCGAGAAGCAACAAAATTGACCATTTTTCACTTGAAACGACAAAAATTCGCTTGCTCGTGCAAGAAAAACTGCTTTGAACAGTCTTCGACCTATTATTATTTTTGGCACTTTTAGAAAAATTTTTGGATCACGTTTTTAGAAACCCCGGTGTCTGCACCAAGCATATACCGGTGACTGTATACCACCGGCCTCTGCACAGCAAATGGGCATGATAACAAAACCGAGCGCTGTGCTTTTGAACAGTTATAAAACTTTCGAATTGCAGCAGCAACTTGCAAGTGCCGGCACACCAACTAACGTGCCAACAACGTCACAGCTTTGCTCCACCACTTTCGAGTTCGAAGACAATTCGCTTCGATCGGTCAGTTCGTTTCACATGTTTTTTTTATTTCGTGACTTTATCCTGCAAGAATTTGCACATGCTTCTGTGATTTTTTTACCTGATCATTTGATCAGGACTATAGTGCCATGCCGATTTCAGGCATCGCTCGATCCGACTTCAATGCACAACAACGTATCATCTTCTTCACACGTAAATTTAAAATTTCTTTCACTGAACACCCGAAAGTAACCATATAAAGGCCAAGATTATGATGCCTATTCTCGTTACGGTGACCGTCGCTCTCTCATAACGCATTCTTCCGCGATCACACATCACTACAAAATGGCTAGACTGTATTCATTCTGTACAGACTGCATAATATCACACACCACAGGCGCACAATTGTCTCAAATCGCCGTGCAGTCCGAGCACCAGTGCCGGCGATGAGCCAACATTCCACGTCTACGACCGGGACATACCCGAACTGCCCTATTATGGGGACTCGACAATTCCAGAACGATCGAGCACGCCGATTAATCAGCATACGAATTGCACCAAGGCTATGCAACTTGTGAGTGTCGTGGGTTTTTCTAAACTTGGTATTTAAATAAGTACATACACCACCTCCAAAAAGCTTAAAGAATAATAAGATTATTTTTCCAGACCGCTGTGTTCACGTGTCTCGCCTTCACGCACGGTCTTCTCAGCGTGAAACTGCCCCAACTGCTGCCCGCCTGGCTGTTGAGCGTCATGTGGTGCACGTGCGCAAACCTCAAGTGTCAATGTTCCCGGTGTCAAGTTTGGCGACTATTTGGTTGTTGGGCTTTGTTCTGGCCGCACAACAGGCGCTGTCTTTTGCCGTCCTGTGGTTCTGGGCCATGATTGGTGGGTTTCGGCCTTTGGTTCCCTGTTTTCTTTTAATTTTTCGGTTTTGGCGTAATAATAGGATATGAACTGAACGAAGTAATGACATAT
>JASAMV010004629.1:0-56988 GCA_030248065.1 Rhynchonema sp. JSB1_4
ATTGTTTCTGGATAGGGCTTCCGTATATTGCGAAAAAGACTCAGGTTATTAAAAAGTTGTACCAGTGTCAGGCGTACTGGTAGTCATGAAAGTATAGTCCACAGGATGTGAACGAAAGGATATCTTGATGGATATGAAAAACAGCAAATCTTCGACAGAGCTTGTTGCGAACAGCCCGTTCCGCTCACCAGACATTGGACGTATACAAATCCGCATTCTCCTGATTAAATTAAAATCTAACATTTGATAAAAGTTTATGTTCGCTTGACAACGATGCACATCTGAAATATACACCTTTCAGTTTTTTGTTCAGACAGGAACTTGATAGATGTTGCTTTTGTTTTTGTTGTTGTTGTTGTGAGAGGCGCCAACGTTTTCGATAATGAAAGTGCCGCAGTTTTCCATAAAGAGCCCCGCCTTTCCCGAATTGAGCTTTCCGAGAGCGCCAATCGAAAACATTTTCAAGTGCAGCCCTCAGAGAGTCACTACATACTGTACATAGGTCGCAAAGCTTTTCAAAAACAACAAAAAAGATAGTCAAAAAAGCTACAGTAAGCACAGCCTTTTTCAAAAAGGGCACAAACAGGGCATTTGCACATGTTTTCAGCAGAACTGTTCAAATGATATGAATGCACGTAATTAAATATACGCACAAAGAGATTGTGACAGAATTAGCTATGATTGCCGCTGATGTCCAAAACCCATCCACAAAAATTTATTTCTTACGGAGCCACACGGGCTCTGTTTGGGAAGATGGATGCAAAAAAGTCGATTTTCTGCCTTTTAGGACCAGAGACCAGAGGGCTTCACGTGGAAAACTGCGGCAACATTCATTGTGCTATGTTCATTCGCTGCTGACCCATAGATTTGGTCACGCGATCGCGATCTAAAGGAATGGAGTTCCAGAATATATTGAACAGTCACGCAATTGTTGACATGTTTCTTGAATGAAACAAGAAAACGCTGAGTGTTTCTTTCAACGAAGGATATGTGGATGGCACAGTCAATTTCGCAAAATGTGCCGATAAAATAATTATAAGCGTTTTGAACAGCCTTGCAAGGTCAGGGTCGATGCACGAATAATTCAGCTTTCAGACCGGAAGCTCTGAACAAAAGAACTGAATTTCTTGCCGAGACAGAACTCTCTATGTTTTGCCCTGCTGTTCCAAGACAATCCAAAAAAGCCGAGTGCAATCTTTTCAACACAATGTTGACGATGATCACCGTTTATGTACCTTACTGTATATCCTACCTTCTGATGACTCATGCTTGGTGATGATTGTCTTGCCCCAGTGCACAGAATGGTACTTGTCACGTGTGTTTGTGGAACTAGTACGTATCCCTATTCAAGTGAACGCTCTATCTGACACAATTTGTATCTTGTGACCCGAGCTGTTTATCGAAAAACGACGCCTTCGCCCGGGCGAAGGATCATCCGTTTATGGGCATCATTTTACAGCCGTGACTGGCCACCGGAGGACAATTATCAATTCTGAATGAGCACGTTTGCGCACAGTCAACTCTCCATAATAGTGCCTGTTGTGCACATGCATGACGTACCTTAGAACGTATAAATGTACCACACAAAATCTTATCAATGAGCGCGGCCTGCGTCGCATGCGCGTGCGCACCAAGAGTCGATCACCTTTCGTCACGGGTAATTGCAACGAAAATTTTTCAAACTGTTCATCAGCCACGTCAAACTTGCCATACAATAGTTGCGAGCGCCCTTGATGATTCAGGCAACAGCAGCAGACAACACAGATGTATAGTCCGTCCACCAGCTCATGGCACTTTGTGTTGCTGCTGGCTGGTTTGGTTCCTTCCTCCACGTTCTAATGAAAGAGAAATTGAGTTTCCGACAAAAATTATTTTTGCTCCTAAATTGTGGTTTTTATGAAATCTTCGTGTTTTATCGATTTTAATTTAATTTAATTTTAAATTTGATCGCATTCAATCTTTTTCGACACATTTTGTTATTTTTTTAGTTTTTTTGCAAGATCGGTCACACTCAATTTCTCTTTCATTAGAACGTGGAGGAAGGGAACAAACCAGCCAGCAGCAATACAAAGTGCCATGAGCTGGTGGGCGGACTATACGTAAAGTTTGCACATTGACGCTATTCCAAACACAGCTAAAAAATGTTGCGATTGTCCGCAAACCGCAAGAGCGCCAAGGTAGACGCGGTTGCGGTCATTTAGTTTTTTCAGTGTCAACTTTTACATTATTGGCTGTCCAGCTCACTTTGGTCCCTGAATCTCTTGTCACAAAGTCCTATGTATCAAATATTGTTCACTATGTATAGTTAACTACAATTCGGTGTCTCAATGCTTGGAACCATTCGGAAGGAGAAGTCGTTCGCTATGTATGTACAGAATAAAGAAATATTGACTATAGAGTTTGTTCACCAGGTATACACCATAGAGATTCGCAATATGGAGGTTCAATTTTGAGAGAGCACACTGTAGCTGGGCGGGTGCACCTCACGTAACCAGAGAACGCCCTCAAAGTGAAAGACCACGACCACTGTTTATGAGCGTCTCACATTTACAACAATGTAAGTGTTTATCACTAATTGTTTACAACTTGTCCACAAGCTACCATGCATTGTATGCAGCTGTGTGGGGATTGTACAGCGTGGACAGGAAATAGCTTCCGGGATTCACGAACGTCCACGCCTCGACAACAACACCTTGTTGAAACATCATGGCACTGGGCACAATAAGACCGTAAAAAAGTTTGTGCGCTGGAACTTAAACGTAATAATATTCCCAGCAAACCATCCGCACATGTACACCATACCGCCAAAGTTGACCGTCTAGAAATGTGATTTGGGGGCTGTAGCTTAGCGATGCAATGCGCAATCCGCGAAGCTACTTTAGGCAGATTTCACAATGCATGCGGGTGCGGGTTTTTTTCGGGTGCAGCAGCGGATACAAAAGTCACTTTCTCGTAATTCTGGCACCGTTGTGATCAGGGCATTGAGCTCGACATGCTAGTTACTTTTGAGTTCTATACGAACACTTTGAAACATCAGCAGGCCACAATTTCCGCTAACCCGCAAAAAGTGATGCGGGTTGGCGGTAAATTAGATCCGGTGACGGCTAGGGACGACAGTTAAAACTCATACTTTGGGGAAGAATTCAGATAAACGAGGCGCATTAACTGCACCAAATTTATGCGTGAGTATCTTACCTGAACGTTTCCAAATGCCAAAAACCCTGACCCGCAAACCGCAACCCGCATGCATTGTGAAACCGGCCTGGTCATGCTCTGTACTGCAGGATCTTATTATGGAGCATACGCAGGTGCATACTCGCCGCATCAGTGAACCGCACCAGACTGTAAACAAGGAGCCCAAATTTTTCTTTTATGAGCACCACTATGACGTACGACCTTTCGTAAGCAACGATCGTTAAAGGGGTTAGTTCCGCTCGGAATCACGGGGGTCTCAGACAGCAGCCTGCCTGGCCAGTGTCTTAAATTAGTACCTGATTCATGCACCAAAAAATTCACACGGAACGAAATCAGAAGCGCCAAAGAACAAAACCAACGGCTTGCCCATCCGAAAATAAGCAAAAATGGGGTGATCCAAAACGTGTAATCAGAATTCGCAAATACTAAAAAACCATTCAAAAATATGTCCACCAATCATTAAAACACTAAGTTTACCAAATTCAAGTACACCTTCCATTTTAAAAAATTCTTAAATTTTTTCTTTCAGACTGAGCAAAAATAGCATAATTTGAGGAAATATTGAAAAAAAATCAAAAATGCGATTTCATGTTCCCTAAATTTTTGATGCTGGAATAAGATACTGTACTACCAAAGTGAAATGTAGGCAATATGAGCCACTTTTTGAGACAAACTTGTATATGTTAGTGGAACTAAGCAAAAGACAAAAAGACCCTAAAAGCACACAATTTTGCCGTTATCACTTTGTCTCGGTATTCGGGCTTTCACGAACCTTTTGAAACAAGCGTGGCAAGATACACGCATGAGAATTATACATAGTTGTTACAAAATGACATACATAGTTACATATCGTTCAAAAGGGTGCTTCAAAGCTGTTGTTTATGGAGGAATTTGAGTTAAACCTCTGGAAATGAAGGCACGCGTTACTTGAGTCGGCGATTAAAAACGCCATACGGCTTACAAAAAGGTCATTTGTCTAAATGATTACAGTGCGGGTACATTTCTGTGATTTGTGTTTAATAAACCTACTTCGTGTCTTCGAGACCACATCAATGTAGTTTAATAATAGTCCAATCACGAGCTCATGAGACACTTTTAATTTAAGGCTGATTTGCGCCAATAATGTTTCGAATTTATCATCTCGCTTGGCCTGTGCGCTTTCTCTCGTTTTCGAAACACAGTTACTACTCGTTATAGCGATATCAGCGGGAGTAACTTCACTATAACGAATACTGTATATCACTGCAGCGAATTGCTTTTTGTATGTACTACAAATTTTAGGGACACCACGACACGGCTTTGCAACATCACTATATCGAATATTAGCGAATATCGCTCTGTCGAATAGTGACTGTACGTGGAACCGGAACATTAGTGGATCTGGCCAAGTCAGCTTCAGAAAAAAAGTGTCTCATGGGCATCTGGATAGACGATGTATGAGTTGTGCAGCATGTTTTTGGTGGCCCATTCGGCCCTGCTCTTTGCAGATGGGCGGTAGACCCAGGTCATCATCAGTGCGAATGCATCAGATGTGGCCACGGGACACCAAAAAACCATGCGTGCAGGTTTTGTGGATAACTCGAGACGTGCGCAAAGGACCTGGCCTCGGGGCTATATATGTACATGTATATATCAAAAGATTGCACAATGTCGGAGGATTGGGCTTTCACAAATGCTGTCAACGCAACTGCCTGTGTTCCGTGCAAGACCAGCAGGGTGTCTGTTCTGCAGTCAACGTGTAGCTGCATTTAATGCGGAATCACGGGCAGTTGCGTCGACTACAATAGCATAAGCCGAGTGTGGTGACTAAGACAAAGTCTAATGAAACCGGCATGTATAGTCCATCCATCAGCTTATGACACTTTTTGTCAGATGAAAAGCTTGACAGGATCAAGTGCTGTTCCGGTTCCAGTTGGCTTACGAAAAAGAAAAGAAAGAGAAATCGGTTTTTATTTTATTTTTGTGCGCCATTTTCTTTGACATTGCCTTGCGGAGGAACAATTTTTCACAACGGAACCTGAACCTCCGTACCAAAAGTGCCATGAGCTGATGGACGGACTATACAGATTGCACCAGCAGACGACCAACAATATTGAACAGAACCAGTTTGAGCAAAGCATAAATGCTGAGTCCAAATAACGAAAGCAGCTGAACCCCGCGCAAGGCGACGAATGTCTGAGCCTAAGCCGTTAGAACAAAAACAAGTTTGTGCCCTTTTGGATTCTGTCCTGATTTCTTTGATCACAGTAGTCTCGCTCAAACCGGCTCTGCTCAGTTGCCTGATCTCGAAAAAATAGCATTACGCCCGAACATAGTAGCTCTGAGGAAGAAATAGAGATAGGATAAATTTTCAATATCAAAGTGTTCCAAACGAGCATGAGACGTCAATTTATCAGTTTTGTTCCAGTGATAAACTGTGTATAGTCCCGCCACGTGCTCATGAGACGACTTTTTTAAAGCTTGCTTGGCCAGATTCAAAATTGCGCCGGTTACACGGGTTTTCGCAAACAAAAGAAAGAGATTGGGCCGAGAGACATGGTGACCAGTTCCAGCTGGCTGACCTCAATTTGTTGCGTGCTTACGCGAACAGCAACGTCGTTCAACACACAAATGTTTTGGGAGTCAAAAGGGAATTTACGCACCGAGGTGGAGAGCGTGTTTTTAAAAAATACATGCATTTCTCTTTCTTTCATTTCCGAAATACGTGGAACCGGAACATTATTGGATCCGTTAAAGTTAACTTCAAAATAAGTCGTCTCATGAGTTCGTGGCTGAAGTATACCTAAAGGTACCGAAGGTAAACAAACAGTCGGCCGCCTGAATTAGCCCGCTCACAAACTTCTTCTCATTTTTTGGTTGCATGAGCAATGCCACAATTGTGCCCATACATACATATGTATGTACGTATCGTACAGTCTACCGCCTTTATAGTTGATCCATCCGGGAAGTACGGTGGTGGATGTGCAGTCAAATTGCATGCTCATAAAAGAGCATTTCACTGTGACTATTGTCACTATAAACAGGCTGGACTGTGTCTACGATTATGATGGTAACTTCTCTTGCACACGGGTGGCTTCACGCCGAGTATGGTCCTGGCCACTTTATCCGAATGTGCACAAAAAACGAAACGAAGTGAGCGAACCACACAGAAAAAACGAAAAGCGCGCGCTTATCTCGTACCGCTATCTCACACACGAGCGCCAGACGGAATGTGATTTTATTCCTAAGTGGGCCCAAACCCCAAAGGAATATAATCGCGTATGCCAAACTTACAGTACATAAGCGCCCGGCTGCCGCGATCTTTATGATTGAGCACTTATGGTGTATTGGGTACATACATGTTGGGGACCGCCGCTCTCCACCATTTATTTATTACGATCACATGACTTCCGAGTGCTGAATGGTTCGTATTCATGATTACCGTGCTCAACTCTAGTGGCAGTCAGCATTGCATGCAATGCAGGTCACGTGGCGTGCAATGAGAGCCGCAATTTTCGAAAACTTTTGGTACTACCGGAATTGTGCAGACTGGGGTTTTCTATGGCCCCTCGGTTTAGGCTTCAGTGGACACGCATTCAGGCTCAAACCACAGGCTCGCGTGGCCTGGTCCTAAAGTTACAGAATTAAAATAAAAAAACGGTGATGACAGGTGCGCACCTGTCGTTTGCTTGTCACCGACTAATGTATAACTAGTGCAAAATCACATGCAAGTGAGGTTGCAATTGAACTTGCTGTGACAGTCGTGAATACGGTCTCATTCACACATGCATACTGGGCGCAATGAAAGGCAGATGGATCGTGAGGCATACGGCACCTTTGTCAAGTATCAATTTTGGGACCAAGAGTGCCACAAAAACTCGGGCTTACTTTTTGAAGTGCTGTATGTGGTAGGTATGTATGCACAACTTACACACGTCGACTGTACGTTTGAAAGATAAATTTATCAAGGCGCTGTTCAAGAAGGTTGAAACAGTATTTGCAAATACATGAACCCTTCTTGACTGTGTTTTTTCAGGAACTTTTCCAGTGCGGTAAACGGGAAATCGTGGCCGCGGGTGGGATGAGATGAGTAGCCGGTTCTTATCTGTCTGATTAACTTTCACTAAGACATTGGGTGGAATTCACAAAATAAAGTCAAGCTCACCGCAAACCTCAACGTCAAAGTTCAATGTCAGCTGGTTCGGCGTCACGCTTGCCTCAGGCAGCAGACTCGATTTTCTGATCAAGGGTCAACTTTGATGCCCGTCATTGTGCAAAATTGGATGCTTCTCTCGCTAAAATATTGTTTTAGAGATGTCATTTTTGATGAGTATTCCTGAGTTTTACGAATTTCTGAAAAGAGGCAAAGAAACAGACAATCACCAATGGCGGCGCCAAGATTTTCACTGCGGTCAATGATCGCCACATTATTTCAATACCATTAGTCAGAAATTATTATAACTCCAGAAATAATCTTCTGAAACGCTTGTGCAACGCCCCTAAAATAACAGTAGCCTGAGAAACGCATCGAACCACGCAAAATACAGTACCGGGTGCAATTCTAGGCTGAAAGTTGAAGTCGCGTGCACGCGCGTGCGAAGCAGTGCAAAGTATAGGCAAAAGTCGAAGTAACTTCGCGTGCACGCGCGTGCACGCGAAGTTTTGCGCGTGCGCTGGCGTGCGCTCCCTATGTTTTAGCACTAGGAAGTCGCGTGCACGCGACTTCAACTTTCAGCCTAGAATTGCACCCGGAACTGTAACCTGTCATACATACTTGAGCCTGCTTTAAGAAAACCGGGTCTCTTCCATGAGCCAGCGTGGCGCTGAAACTTCTGACTTTGAACAATGACGTTGAGCTTGACGGTGAGTTTGACTTTGTTTTGTGAATTCCACCCATTGAACACCTGACACGGACCACCATGAGCCATCCCCATAGCTACTGTAGCTAAAACATGTAATTTTAGTTATAAAATGATAATAATAGTGACAACAATAATGGTACAATATCATCCTGAAAAGAGACAATAATTACGTACATACAGTACATAATACATACCTAGGCTGCATAATGTAACGCATAGTTGCGCAACACTAAGCTGAAAGTAATTGCATGACTTAAAGCATCTGGGATATTATAGATGCCCGGTCCACAGACCGAGGCTGTGACTATACGAATGCGGAACGCGGAAAAAGGTGATTACAGAAGAGCGGAAAGTAAAGTTTCAGCTTTCCGCCTGGATCACCTTTGCTGAATCATCCGCGTGTTCGGTTGATGATGTCAACTTCCAGCGTATAGTCCAACCACCAGCTCATGAGACGCCCGCAACGGTTCCACGTGTTTCGAAACACTTCGAAAACAAAAAAAGAAACACAAATTGGTCACGCTTATGCATAACCGATTTCTCTTTCTTATACTTTTTAAAAGTTTCGACACAAAAGCGTAACAGGCGTCTCATGAGCTCGTGGTTGGACTATACACCGACTAATGTTGCATGGTGACGCCAACAGTAACTGAGGCGTTCATCCAAAGGCAGAGAAATGTGTAACCAGCGAAAACTTTTGAGTTTCCGCTGAGTTGATTGGACAAACGCCGAATGCTGAATCTGTACTTCCGCTTTCAGCTTATCACAGCCGTAACAATGCGAGTACATTAATGAATGATACCATAGCCAACACAGCTATGGTACCTTTACGCGTGCAATCATCACTGAACGCGTCAGGTTATTTGAAAATGCCACTTTTTATTATATTGGTCGCACAATGACCGTATGAGAATCCATCCAAAGACCACCTTGATTTTCACGATTTCAAAAGTTGAGCCACGCTTAACCACTGAGCTATATGTATTTGTATTTCTGACAAAACGTTTTCATCTGAAACTTAACCAGCAGATCCGCCACAGTTTGAACTGCTGCTGAAACATTTCGTTGCATACTTTGTGTGTGATTACACGTTGCCGCGCAATGTCAATTTGAATTTTCTGGCTTGTCCGTTCAGGAAAAGGTTTGGATGGATTCTCATGTAGTCATTGTGCGATCGAGAGTTCGCAATCAGAATAACAAGGAGTCAGTTTGTTTATCAGTTGTGCTGCACCATAGGACACCGCCCGAGCGAATACATAATGACGGCTGGATCATGTGACGTCAAAAAACTAAGTTCAATTCTTTATCCTCCACAAAAACAGCTTCCACGCGGGGAAACGGAAATCTGAAGGCGCACTCTTGTTGATAGAGCTGCATAACAACTGTAGTATTTGTAGGTATACCTGAGCCCACAAGGCACAAAGTCGTAAACAGCATTATCGAAAAGTCGGGAGCACTCTCTGAAAGCCAAGAGGCATTCACGCGGAAGGCAGATAACTTTCTCGTGGCGTGCGCTATTGGCAAAAGGAAATTGTTATGACAAAACGGTAGTTCAGCTACAGTATTTTTTGACAAATCGCAGTGGTTTTCGGTAAACCATAGGGTGAAAGTTTTCGTGCTGGCTCGCTATGTGGCTGAACCCGCAAATGAAATGACGTAGTGTAGTCCAGCCACGTGCTCATGAGACGACTCTCTTTAAAGCTTGCTTGGCCAGATTCAAAAACACGCCGGTTGCATGGGTTTTCGCAAGCAAAAGAAAGAGATTGGGCCGAGAGAGATGATGACAAGTTCCAGCTGGCTGGCCTCAATTTGTTGCGTGCTTACGCGAACAGCAACGTTGTTCAACACACAAATGTTTTGGGAGTCAAAAGGGAATTTACCCACCGAGGTGGAGAGCGTGCTTTCACAAAATACATACGTTTCTCTTTCTTTCATTTCCGAAATACGTGGAACCGGAACATTATTGGATCCGTTCAAGTCAACTTCAAAATAAGTTGTCTCATGAGTTCGTGGTTAGACTTATGCATGTTATAGGCAACATTTTACCCTGCATTCAGAGGGCGTCTTTTCGTTCACAATAGATATCGTTGCCCAAATCGTGTCAGTTAAAATTAAAACTTGAAATTAAAAACTATAAAGACAGAACAAACATTTGAAATTAAAAATAAACGCCTGAACGGATACAACGCCCACCCAAGGACAACATCTCTGCCGTGAAAACATGACAATTACGCACACGCAAGCAGTGGGCCCGTTTCCTATTGAGGCTTAGGAAAAAAAGCAATTCTGTTGTTGGAATTTGCTGAAATTGTGACGACATGTACCAAACCACCCACAGGTAATCGACCAGAAAACAAGCGCGATTTGCCTTCTATGTGTGGTTTACCATACATTGTAGATGATAAATCGCTACTTGTGCTTGAAGCACGAGGGGCGTAACGTAATTAAGCTGGAGGTCAAAAGTGTCGAAAAAGAAAATGCTCAATGTGCGTGCACAGTCATCTCTCTTTACACGACATGCTCAGGAACGCGGCACTACCTAGGTCACAGGGAAAGGAATCAAAACATCGGCTAAAACATTAAAGGCAAACTTACGCCAACACGAGCCCGATTTCGGAGGCGGTGTGCTTACAAAACGAATAGAAAGAGAAAATCCTCATGCACCACGTTGTATTCTACAGCCTGTAAAATTTCCCAAATCATCAGCCACGTCTGAATGTTTCACTATTCTGCCAGCTGCGAAATCCAGCTCATGTTGGTGTAGTTGACCTTTACAATAAAACGAAGCACTCATAGACACAAAAAAATGGCTTCAATACGAAGCATCAAAGCATTAAAATCAAGATAGCTTAATTTTAGTTGAAAAACTCTGCGAGCACTCATTTGCGTCCGCAAGTCGACCTTCTTTGAAGTGCCAAGCGGAAGCGACACAGCGGGGCCATGCATGGGGTTCAAGCGGACCACGGCTAAACTAAAATACGTGAAAACAACAGAAAGCGCGCAAAGCGCGAAAAAATCTGACGCATGCTCGTGCGGTGGCTGCGTCTCATCGAAGATGTGTGCGCGACACGCGAAGCGCGCTACTTTTGGGATATGAATTTTTGCTATTTTGGTACTGTATGTGCAAAAAATAGTCCAGAGGTACTGTATACAAAATATTGCCCATCCTGACGGGCTGTGGCCCATTTAGCCCACACATAGGCGTCTATGCGCCCCTGCCGTGTGTGACGGGGCACCAAGGGCGGATCCAGGGGGCCACAGGGGTCATGCCCAGGGTTGGGCAAAAAACGTTTTTTTTCAAAAAATCGTTTTTTAAAAAAAACCGTTTTTTTAAAGCGCCCAGATGACCAAAATATGCCCCAAAAAATTGGAAAACGTTGTGTTGTGAAGTGTTGTGAAGAAAACGTGGCTAAATGAAGTAATTCTATGGGTTCTGAGGCAAAATAAACGGGTTTCAACCTTTTTCTGGCGAGTTGTTAACATCCCATATCAGACCCGTATCATGGGACCAACTTTGGCGGGGTCATCATTGAAAGTCAAACTCCGCGTATCGACGTATCTTGACAAAGTAAAAGTTGGTCGAAAATTTTTTGAAAAAAATGGGACAAAGAATTGATTTTCCTTGAAAATCAGGGTACTTTCTCTTAAAGGAAATTCAGAATTTCAGAAAAACGGAAAACGACCCAGACGTTTTTAAAAAAATCATTTTTTTGCCTAACCCTGGTCATGCCACCTTTGGCCCCTGAAGGGGGCCACCGTTTCTGGAGGAAGAAGGAAAAAGGCCCCTAAATTGCTGGATTTTTACTCTGATACACTTCAAAGGCCAAAAATCGCGCGCTTCGCGCGTCAAATACACCCATTTTCAATGGAATTTGGCTTTCGCGCGCGTAGAAGTGCCAACATTTTGCTCGTTTCGCGTTTTTGTGTGGCACATACATATTTGTTCCAAAAACCGCAAAATTCTAAACAAGCACTGCATAAAATAAAAGATTTTTCAAAACTGGAACAAGCACGATAGCATAAAAGTGACTTTTTGGATTTGGTCCCTCCCTCGGCCAAAAGCTGGATCCGCGCCACTGCAGGGCAGTGCTAATTTCTTGTGGTCTTTTGAAAGGCGGGCACCAAACAAAGCACAAGTTCAAAAGTGTCAGGATGTTACATACTTGTATATGGTTAGAAGATGCGTAGGTTAGAGCAAATGAGGTCCCTCGTCACATATTGCTGCGCATGGGGGCTTGTTTACGGATCCAAAAATCCCGGACTCACGCACCTAAGGGCGTTCTAAGGTTAAATCCGGATGGAATCCGGAAACCGGAAATAATTTTCATACAAAAATACTAAACATTATCTCGGATTCCGGTTTCCGGATTCAACCTAAGTCCTCCCTAAACTGTTATTTTCGTTTCGTCTGGACGTGTGGACGCTGCCTTACCAGGAAGTTCGATTGATGATTATCGTTTTTTAGACGAACAAGATACGGAAAATGTGGGAATGCGCGTATAGTTGAAGCGAATACATCACAACATTACATAATGATAGCAATCGGTCACAAAAAATACAAACACAAATCAAACGATAGCGAGAAAGTTGCGCGACCATGGCAGTGAACTGAATCGTCATGAAAACTAACTGGACGCGCCGGAAGAACGTAGTGATATAAAGCACTCTAGCTATATATGTATCTACATATCTCTACTTATTGCTAATTTATGTACTTTTATGGCAGATTCGCTTGGTCCTGAACGGCATACAACAAGACTGGGATGCATAGTAAGGAAGCTTTGTGATGCACAATATCGGGTACACACTGGGACGAAATCGCGAAAAGCCACTCCCAAACATGCTTGATCCAAAGCTGCTGTAGTTTTTCGTCCACGGTCTTTGCCTTGACCATGGTAACCTGATTGAAACCCGCCACTTCTCTGTCACATGTGTTCACTGCAGAGTACAGGACTAAATTAAGGCCACTTTATACTTTGTCTCGTTGCGATACACGCAACATTTTCGTGCGCGTTGATTGGCTCATGCGCGACCAACAGCCAATCAGCGCGTCAGAAAATGTTGCGTGTACCCGAACAAAAAAAAATTCACCTGTACTGCACTAGCGGACCCAGGGGGGACCACATCGGGGCCTAGGCCCCCGTTGTTCAAAGTGAGGTCAGTGTGAAGGGGCACCATCTCGGAGAAAAGACGGAAAAAACGCCACAAATTGCAGGATTTTCACTTTAATACGCCTAAACGATACAGATCGTCAAATGCAGACGTCAGATATGCACCAATTTCCATAAGATTTGGCTCTCGCTTGTGTGATAAAAACTTCAAAAGTTTTGCTCACTCATGCTCACGTTGAAATTTTGTGTGGTGTTTATCTTAAAATTGCCCACTTATTTAACAAGCAAACTGGATAGAAACGATTTTTGAAAAAAAAACCAAACATGCACTATAGGTAAAAATGACTTCCCTCTTGACCCGAAAGCTGGATCCGCCACTGCGGTACACATTGAGGACTCCACTTCATGGAGGTTCCTTATACAAGTGGCAAACTGATGCACGCAATTATGAGCAACATGATACTCAGACAACACTCCTTGGAGATTGTTTTAAAAGCGTTTCCCAAATCAAAAAATAAAAAAATCCGTCTTTTTCTGCATGATCGGCAGGTTTGTCTCCAAACCGCTTTGGTGACCAGCAGGTTGCAAACCAGGATTTGCCCTAGTCTCGAAGCGATCTGGCGACGTCGCGTTTTGGTTGAAGCGCCCAAATAGAACCGTTGCTCTCAAAGCATGAATAGGTAAATTATTGAAAAATTCCCTCGTCGTGTATCAATGAATCAGTATATTGTCGTTCTTGACCTCGAGAATTCGGCCCAACAATTCGGCCCAAGCCCACAGCGCGCGCGTATAATCTGTGTGATTTACATTTTGCAGAGCAGCTGGAGGCATATGACTTCAAAATTGAATTTCCAAAAATATCGTGGCACATCGTAACCGTCTGTGCCAATGGTGGCCCCTAACGCGCAATTTTTACCATGATAACGACTGAGGATGACGAGCATGAACCGGACTGCTCATATAGTTATGCACATGCATCTAAGCCTCAACCGAATTCACTAATATCAACTTTGAAGGCAAGTTCGTTGGCGCACACATGGACTTGGCTTGGGCATAGACGAACTTTGGCTGAGTCGTTATTTTGTGGTTGGCGCCTGTCGCGAAACACACAGCTTCGACCAAAATTTGTCGATGCCTATATTCCACGTCCATGCCATTGGACATGCCTTCAAAGCTGATACAGCCCCGGTACGGTTGATGTCATTCGTCTTTGTAATTTTAAGCCGTTTTTTGAAAGCATTTATACATATACAAGTCTATTTTATTCGATAACAGTAACCTTCAGGAGTCGAGCCCACATTGAACGAGATTTCTGCACGCCAGGCACCGCTATCAGTAACCAATGACCATGTACAGTTTTGGGCTTATCAGTGGTCAACTTGAGCAGTTAAATCACTTCGTGAACTCACTTTCTAGCGTCGTCAACCCACTCCGAATGTCATGATATTATTTTTCGCACTCACTCGGGCTGCCATGAGTTGACAGCCTGATTTGACCACTTGAGTTGACCACTGTGATATTAGCCCAGCTTTGTTTCTCTGCTGAGGACTCATAGGAAGATGTTTTCGGTCGCCTTGGCTTTTTCTGTTGAGAAAAAACGCAAAAGTTATTCAGAAACCGCACATAAAGGTTATCTGCTGGAGGCACCCAAAATCGTGTGGTTCAGCACATACAGTATGTATGTATGTACATAGTACATACAAAAAAAGCAATTGCGCTCGCGTTGCTTTTCTTGCCATATTGTCTGCCGATGTGGCCTGGCCTCTCGTGTTGTTGTCTGACACTGATAAATTGGCTAGTAGTCTGGGCAGTTTTGTGCGGAACGCTGCGGGTGACACGCGAGACCCGTTATCCGGCAGACTGATTCTTTAAAAACAACTACTGCAAATCTTAATGGGAAAGAAAACCGGACTGGGCCCAACCAATAAAGCTGCTTAACGATGACTTTTGCGTTTCTTTTTGATGAACACTAACTTTTGATTCATGTACATAACAAGGAGGACATTAGTTTCAACTAATTGATATTTTGTGGGAACACTATAGGGCTTTACTGTGGGAATGATCTTTGTCAAACTAATATCGCTGACTGAAAACTTATAAAAAAACTCCTTCGCTCAGTATCACACTGCACACAGCGTGAGCGCAAAAAACACCGTTAGATAAAGTAAAACATTCATGTAAATCTACATGAGCATCATAATCAAGCTTTTCTTCGGCCATAAAACTGTCCCATAACATGTCTGAAATGAACACGCAAACTTAGGCAGTGTTCCATCGTCCCCGGAACATAAACACTGATGAAGTACCGGCGTAAGCACAAAAACACCACATTTAACGACAGGCTGTTTATTGCCGGACAAAGCAGCAACACAAAAATGCGTCATTCACATCCCCCACCAACATCTACAGTCATCCATCTTTATAGTGACATAATCAGGAGCTGTCATTGTGCGTAACTTTCAGTATGTGCTGTGGTATAGTTAAGAAACTAAGTTTTTACTCAAATATCAGCATATTTAAAAAAATTTAATATCGGCTTTCATTGTTAAATTTTGAAAAAAATGTCACCATAAAGGGGCGAGACTGTACGCTGCTGGAGTAGTTGCGCACCTACGATGTCGTTTTGATGCCCGTGACCTGTGGCCGCAAACGGACAGTTTGATTGGGTCATGTACACATTGTGTTCGGATGTGAGACGGACGTAGACTTTGTAATACTACGCGATGTGTTTATTTTTTCATTATACTGACCGCGCACAGTGGTGAAAACTGACTTATATTCAACTCGTCAACTCAAATCTTCGCCTGAAGTCGTCAACTCACTTACATACATAGCAGTGTCGGAACCGACACCGACCTTTTTCCGGCACCGACGCCGATCCTAACAACTCACGCCGAATGCCATTTCTCGCACTCACTCAGGGCTGCTTTGAGTCGACGATCTGAATTTACCACATTTCAATAAACCTGGAAGCTCAATACTTGCTTGCCCCTTGCCCATATATTTTGGACTCGTGATCATAATTCTCTTGAGGAAAAGAAGGCTGGTAGGCTTTCACACGTGCTCAGCCTTACAAGCCAAGGCGTTCAGAGAAATCCTAATCCTAAGGGCGCCCTTAGTCATAGTGGAAAATGGAAATGAAACATTATTCTATGTCCAAGTTTTCCATTTCCATTTTCCAGTATTACTAAGGGCATATTGGAAAATGGAAACTGGAAATGAAAAAAAAACATTTTCTGTGTAAAATCTGACCAATTAGCGGCCGATTACTGAGCGAAACAGAAAATGTTTTTGTCACATGTCAAAACATGACTGCTGCAGTTTCATTTCCATTTTCCAGTTTCCAATATGCCCTTAGTCATACTGGAAAATGGAAATGGAAAACTTGGACATAGAATAATTTTTACTTTCCATTTTCCACTATGACTAAGGGCGCCCTTAAACATAATTGCTGTGTATGGTTAACAGGCGTAATCGAGGGAGAAGTGGGAAGCCACAAATGGACGAGGTGTTGGAGCCCTTTGGGTACATTTGCCACTCATAATTTGAATAAAGCTTTCTTCGACTGGAAGCCGCCAAGCCAAAGCCTGAGGCCAGTACATAAGTCTGATCAACTAGTGTACATTAGTGCACGGAAGAACAACGCAGCTGTCATACATAGTTGTCGGGATATTGCACGCAGACAAAACAAGAACCGTGCAAAAAAACACAAACTCTGGTGGCATTTCAGTTGGAGAGTATTATTTAGCAGCATTATTTTGTTATACGAGAGTTTCCTGGGGCAAGAGGCCGAAAACAGACCATTCAGCGTCAAAATGGTCATAAAAACATTTCATTGAAAATGGAGCCGAAACTTGAAGCTTCGAAACAAAAGCTTGAGAAACTACAGCGGCGCGCCAGTTTAAATGAAAAATCTGCAACGCTGGTTTTGGGAGCAATTTTTCGAGAAAGAACACGATTTTCATTCTGTCGTTCCGTTGCCAAAAACAAATTTACCTAGATTTTTTGATTTATGAATGTGGGACACAACGAACGGTTTTTGCCTTTTCCTTACCGACCTGGATGAGCATGTATTTTGATGACAGATATGCGCTGAGAACTGGAGTAATTCAAATTGACATTTTGGGGTCATTTCCGATGTTTTATGACCGGAAAACAGTTTGTCGCCCGCAACGGGTTTGTGATAAATTGCGAGCGCTAACCAAATGGCGCAAGCCTGAGAACAAGACTTGAACAAATCGCCAACTACAGGGGTTTCGCTCTTGTCCGAAACTGGTTGAATCCAACTCAAAACCGGGCCTACATTTTTAGGCCTAGGGTTGCACAAAACCTCAGCAGTGCCGTATGAACCTCTAACTGTATTGGAGCACCTGACCAAAGAACCGATTAGACTGATTGCGATTTAGGCTTCAAGACCGAAAAACTCACGGGACCTACCAATGTAAACACAGCCCAGAAGTGTCGGACCCGACCTCTCAGAATTGGAAAATTATACCGAGCTATGTACATATAATGTACATACTGTATGTATGTATAAAATGCTGAATGTTCGCACCACGACATGAATTTCGGGAACAGGTTCGTACGTACCTGTGGTAAGGCTGGTCAAAAAGTACGAGACAAGCGATATGGTTGAATGATGATGCTTCGCAACCTTATGCTCGGGTTAGTAAACAACACATCAAGCCCTAGAAGTCAAGAATCGGTGTCGAGTAGTGTGAATGTGTAATAGTTCCGTACTCGTAATTGGGACTGGGCAGAACTTGATGTTTGTAGCTCGTGCACGCATTTACACAGTAACACCGTAGTGCGCATGCTTGTGCACGGTGAACTATCGCAAACCGGTGATGTTTCATTTCGACTGTGAAAATACCACACAATTGATCACAAACCAACCCCAAACCGACACACACCGCAGTTTTACTAACTAACTCACTGAAAGTATACTTAGTTCTGATGAGTTGTAAAGTAAGATAAAAACATGGCGCTCTAATGGACGCGTGCTTACACTTTGTACTCACTGGACTACTCAAAATTGATGTTGAACACAGAAAAACGTTAAACAAAGAAAACAACAAATTTTAAGCGATAGATGTGTGGCACAGTGGTTAATAAAAAAATTTTTTTATTCAAACCCCATTTTTTTTTTAAAAAAAAATTTTTTTTTTAATTTAAAAAAAAATTTTTTTATTCCAGCCAAAAACTGCCAGAAACGAAAAAAAATGAGCGCTAAAGCAAAAAATAGTGGCATTTTTCTTCCATAACGTGTGGTAAGTGCATATAAAGCACTCACGACACGAAAACAATACTAAACAATGGTCAATGAGTACCAACAGTAGTCAGGTACACACCCGTACACTTCCTCCACGTGGTGTGGGTGCCTTGGTGTGGCTTTGTGACACTCAAGACGGTAAATTTGGGTGAAACTATTGCCTCTTGGTACACGACCAACGCAAATATGTGACAAACAGTGTAAATATAGAGTGAATATCACACCGAATCACTGCTTTCGGGTCTGTTGCATGGATAAATGCATGCCCGCCCAGTCACATGCACATGTGTGATCATATGAGAGGCCATGTGAGTATGTGCACTATGTCTAGATGCCACAAAACAACGATTATGGCACCCAATACACCCATGGTAGGGTCGGGTGATGTTAACAGTAGCAATTTTTATGCAAAAAATAGCACTTTTAGAGCAAAAAAATAGAGAAATTTTCGAATTTTGAAATAATAAAAAAAAAATTTTTTTTTTAACTTTTGGAACGAATTTTTTTTTTTTAAAAAAAAAATTTTTTTTTTAATAAAAAAAAAAAATTTTTTTTTTAAAAAACCACTGGTGTGGCATACCTGGGTACAGTGGAAGTTTTTGCGCGACAGATATTACACGTTAAAAGTGCGACTAACTTTGCCCGTTTCTGCCTAATGTGACGACTTTACGAGCTTTTTGTGTGGCAAATATGTATTTGTCTGAAGGTATTTAAAAATATGACCTCTGAAGCGACAAATCCGAAGGTCAAACGAATAAAAATGTTCATTTGAACCGGAAGACTCGGCAAAAAGGGCCAACGATTCAGGTTTCCGTTCCGGGCTCCTAGTCAACGTGGGTCTTGGGTATGAACGGCCATGCATTTTGACACCAAAAGTAGCATAAAGGACGCAAAATAGTTGCACAAAAGACTCTCTAAATGATTATCGCTATGCAAATTTGTTCGTCCGTAATTGCGGTAGCTGGACAACAGTATTTGTGCTCGTTTTCTCAAAACTGAAATTCTTGACGACAGAAAATTTACCTTCAAGTAATACAAGCACGCTCTCCAGGGGACCAGGATGATTGCAGCAAGAAAGAAAATGATCGTGTGTGAAATTCCACTTTCGAAGCCCGATTAAACAGCGTCTGACAAAAAATAACAGATTTTTTCAAAGTGTCACGCACTAGAACATGACGGTGTTTCAGCATTATTTGGCAATTACAAGTTTTCCAGTCTCAAGTTTATTCTATTTCATGCTATGTTGTCATTCAGACTCTTGCATCATCCAAAAGTGACACAACCCCCACCACTTTTAGCAGCCCCCAATCAATCTTTGAATCTCGACAAAAATGCTGGATCGTGATCGGGATCCGTTACGCAAAGCCTCCCCCCGCGAATGGGGTCCTCCGAAGGCTAGAACTTCTGACTCGAGTAAATGTTGGTGACCCCCGCCAGACACATACTGTATTATCGCAGCTGTCACGTTTCACATTTCGCTGCCGAACGCAGCAAACATTGGCAACCAACAACGTTTCAAGGATACCGACGACACCGATTGCTCTTTATCATGCCCATTGCTTGCACTTGTTCAGGTTACTTTTCATAATTCTTGTCTTTATTGTGTTGTTCATTGATGCTTATGCAACACATGAAACACGAACAACAAAATCACCAGTGGATCTGCTATGTCAGAAACCAATTGACCGCCATTTGCAAAGCGAAAGTTCAGTGCGAATTGAAGTGATGGGAAGAAACGATTATGTTATAACACGAACCCCCAGCGTCTGAGAAAAAAATGGATACACTTCGAAAGCAAAGCGTAACAACGGTCAACGTGTGTGTGTCCCACCTTCATGTTGCTGCAGATTTGTCCAAGAAATAATGGGAGGCACAGGAGACAGCTTGACCCGAGACCAAAATGGATACCGTCATGCAACACAACGTGCACATACAGCACGGTGACAAAAGCAGAGGTTGTGTGATTTTTGTTCTCGTTTTGTTTTTACCACACCGTTCTTATGTACACGTGTTCTGTGAGACGAACAGCACCAAATCACAATTGCAGGTCTACGTTGCCGAATTTTCGGTACTCAATCGGTAAGTGGTACTCTCCTCACGGCCAAAACAACACCAAAAAAGGGCAAATGCCGGTTATTACACGAAGTAACATCGCCTTAGAAAACGCAAAAGGCGCTGGTCAACATTTCGCCACACAAACTACGTATGTATGCAACTAGCCTCGGCAATCAGGTCCATTAAATGCGCAAACCCAAACGTCCATTCCAACTGTCGAGATGTTTCGCATTCCACATCAACCTAAACGGCATACTGTACATGCGTGGACACAACACGACACTTTACTAGTGGTCAGCAGGGCTTCTCCACCACAAACACGCAACATGAGCCGTCAAGTCACAGACAAACATGACTCGCAGTTGAACTAACGTGTTCGTTGCTGTTCAACATAAAAACAGAGAAAAGATAATATTGTGAATTAAGGAGGACTCCTGGATCGTGATTATATTTATTCGCTGCCACACTGTTGTCGATGCAACATTCGCTCCGCCGTTTGGTTAGCCACAAGTCACACGCACTGCGTCCACAATGGCGCCCCAACTGTAGGCACATCGCTTACAGCACACGAACCCCTTTAGGCAACGTCAGCAGGAACATATTGGTGATATACCAGCAAGCAAAGCAACAATGTTCCCTCGATGACCCAATTGGCAATACACGACACACAAAGGTGTTAGATCACAGCAACACGCATGAAGACAATTGATGATTGCGGAGGAAGACGACCATTGCTTCACGCGCGTGTGCCCCGCACATCACAGGGCACTCAAAGTGATTTGGTGCTTGCTGTTTGTTTCTCTGAAAGACACACACACACACACACACACACACACACAGAACAAGAACATGAATGTCACGTGGCACTGTCATCTCCGTGATGGCGACAAAAATGTCTTGCGCCGTTGTTAAACCTGGTTGTAGAATTACATTCAATGATGGGCGTGTGTTCGACCACAACACTCACAAGTGCGATCATTGCGCGCACGCTAATGATCCTGAAGTGGCGTGCATGAAACTGTAGTATATTTTTCTAAAACTTGGTCACGCAATCGAAGTTGCAGTTGCATTCGGATTAAAACTAACTACTCTGCCTCGCATACGAGTTTATTTAGGTATGTATGTACATGTTGATTTCTTGTTTCGTATTGGATATATGTACAGTTTGATCTTGCTCATCTGGAATCTGAATGTCAAAGTAACTGAAACTATAGATCGCTTTGCCCAGTTTAAGAAACATATTGCACGTAACCAAACTTCGTTCTCTCAATCAACACGAATCAAATTTTCCCCCGATGATTCTCATCACGCGCGCGTCAGCCAATCAGCGCGCGAGAATTCGTTCCGTGTTGCGTGAGAGAACGAACTATAGGCCTTACGAGCGCAGTGTGCTTCATCGTTGTGATGTTTCATGTTTCATTTCCCAGTTGTCTTTTGTACAGTGTGATGTGGCACACACGCCACGCACAAAGTTGGGTGCACGCCCTCGTCCGGTCTAGCCGATAAAGCAATGTTTGGACTTTGCTCGGTACAACATACGCAGCCAGACATTTCAGCCGCAGGTTAACCGGCCAGCCCACCATCCTAAAGTGGGGTCGGTTCGGTAAACGCGCACCAGCCTTACCATACAGCTGTGACGTACATAAAGCCACGCTCTCAACTTGGTATCGTGCCCATTTAGTGGAGCGTCAGACAGAATGTACACATCGGTCGTGGCCGGGCAAAGTGCGGTCATTTACTGGGTGCTCAGCGGTAGAGTGCCAAATATGCACTCAATTGGGCTCATACCAATGTCGTCAGATCACCGCGTCAAATATTTTCAGCAAATAGCATTGTTTCTCGCGCTCATTTGGGGCTCATTATTGCTTGATTTGACGAAAAGATTTGACGACAAAACTATATTTGCCCTCAATTGCTGCACGCACGCACACACTTGGAATCAAGCTTTGATTTAATGAACATTTGATCCAACTTTGACATCCATGATTTTGCGATCGAAAAGTGGATTGAAACGTTTGGGTATTTCGATCGCTGCGATGGAAAATCAAAATCAATCGTTTTTCTGAGATAATCGATAAAATCCTACTATTGATATTCAGTCAATCTCTTTTCTTTCGCAAGAACGTAAGGAAAACGTGCACTGCCCTAATTTTTTGCATGATTTGCGGTCCGCAATCATATTCAGTTAAAGGCAAAGGAATGCCACAAACTTTCGGAACTTATCGTCAAAGTTTGCGATCTAAGTTTGAGAAAGGTTAAGCCGGAAAATCTATTTGAAAGTCGATTGAAATTGTTTTTGAGATTTTCGGTTCGAAAATCGATCAAACCAACTTTGAGAATTCGATTTGAGATTGGAAAATCGAAAATCAGCGTTCGATCACGGTCGAAATCTGGATCGAAACTAGAATTTGCGATTGACTTAAAGTTCTAATCGTCAGCTCGACGGACTGTATCATGAGAATAACGATTCTTGAAAATGTCCAAAATTTTATCGTTTTCGATGAAACACACGTAAACATGGGTAAAACCGGTTTGAATTTAGTTTTCGGAAAATTAGGCGAACGAAAAACAACAAAAATGCATGCAAGCAAGGGAGCAATAAACATCGTGAAACTTGGTGTCACCTTGCTGCATGAAAGGGAGATAAGCATCTTTTCATGTTGTTCACAAAAATGCGTGCTTTGTTTACAGAGAAATTGGCATCGAAATGCGAATACAACAGGTGAATTATGCACACACACTGGTGCGTGTGTGACCATGAAGAGCATTTTAGAGAAAACAGTTCTGCGGTTGTCTTTCACTTTAATTTTTTTCTAAACAGATATTTTACGCTTTGTTTGCTTGCCTATACTGTTGGTGTGTGCTGTTTCAGCAGAAAACGCAAGTCCAAATATTTATGAGCAGGTTACAGTCCCTAATCTTTTGGACAGCTGAGCTAGCCACGCATGGCCCTTCCCATCATGCCATGTGACTATTTGTTGGACACTCTTGGCCGACTGCTTCGCTGCTGCTCGTGTGTCTGTCATTTTGGCAATAAGCAAGCAGCAGCTGCAGAAAAAAACATCTCCGAGACATCATGTAGGTACCACAGGAGTACCGTTGTATTGTAAATGAAGTAAACTTGGCGATGCGCCAGTCAGACATTTTTTTCAAGGGCGTTACCTGATTCACAAAGCGCGTATGCGTCACATCTGGTAATCACGGTGTGACCGCCAGCAGCTACGCGCTTTTTGGCTCGGGGCCGATAGTTTGAAAAAATCCCGACACGATTGCACGACAAGTGTGCTATGTGTCGGTGCATACCGCATGTGTCTCCAAAGTGAACATATGTGCCACTCTATAGGTGCCTATAAGCTCATAGAATTTGAACTAATGTGACTGTACATACAGTACATGTGAGGCCAGGTCAGTGCCATTGCCATTCGCGCGCGCAGCAGCTCTGTCGGGACGTGAAAGCCTCATCATGCCATGCACGTGGTCCGCCCGCTTGACACCGCGTGCTTGGCTCGGTCGTGCCAAGCTCGTGGCTCATTCAAACTTTCGCGGCTTGCAGAGAACCTTTGATGTTTTTTTCTTCTGCCCGCCGCATTCAATCCGACTGATTAGGAAATGACTCCGTGTTTTTTTTTTGATCCGTGAATGAAGCGCCAATACCAATACTGCGTTGGTGCAGAAGTGGGGTTTTTCAAGTACAGTTTGTGTGAAAGTCCCAAGTTGATGTTCCGATATACAAGCGGCTCTTGACTTTTTTTGGATCATTTTGGATTTTTGGTGTGCTGGCACACTATGCCCGCGTCTATCAAGACAGAACAAGTTGAAGTGCCTATAAACGCACATGCTCTGAATGTCAGGTTTGGGGACCAACAAAAACCTAAATTTTTTGGCAGAAAAAATAATGTGCGTTTCCGGCCCATTTCTTTTCGGCCCACACTGTTTTACCTGAGCACCGCACGTCACAATGTTTTGTATGTCGCACGTCATACCCGTATGTCAGCCCAGATCCAAGTGTAACTTGAGAGGGTGTACTAAATGAAAAATTCCTTATTTGACCTCACGTGTGCTGCTGTTGTTTTGGCAAGCCCAGCTCAGCTGGCTTTGTGGTTTTTTGTGTCTGGCGGCCATATTTTCAGAACATGACGCAAGTCGCATTCTGCGCGTATGTTTGTGATTTTTGTTTGGTTTTGTGTTTTGTGATTTATCAGATTTGGGCTCAAGCTAGGTGGATACGTTATGCAAAGCACCTGATTCCAAACCTAACCCACCGCTGGCGGGGGAGGCGAACAGCCACACAACGTATATAATGCACCAAGTCTTCATTGCAGAGAGAACTCATCAATCAAAAAAATATTATTTCATAAACATTTCACAAATTTCCACAGCCAAAAAAATGCATCGTCATCCCCTGCTAAATCGTCTACTATCACATTTCAACCATCATCCAGCCAACCGGGTCTATCGCAGCACAACTGCAACAGCGAGTATTGGCACAAACCAGCAATCAATCGATCAAAGTAATTTCACATCGATCAAATCGACAACCGCTGTTGGGAAAAGAACGCCGGATCTCAACTTCAGCAATCATGAAGAAGCGTTTCGGGTCCGTTTCTTTCTCTTTGGTTTTTTCGGAACCAAATAATTAAGATCACAGTCTTACTCCTCTTATTGAAAAGGGTCCCATAAGACGAATATTCACCACATCAAATTGGTAAAGGGGGGAGGTAAGGCAGATTTGTTACCAGTAAGATCGAAAATAGTCACTCTGGAGCTTCACGAAATGTGTGGACTCACCAACACAAAGTGTCTTTGATAAGAATCTACCCCAAACGGGACTGTTCACAGTCTTTTCGATCTGTTGCTGATGCTGACATTTTCGTACTAAAACGTCATCGGTACAGTTCAAAGCAACGAGCGTCTTCAAAAAAGGGGATTGTATTCGCGGTGCCAACCATATTCGCGCGTTACGAAACATCTGCCAGCCACCACCTCCAGCAATGTTTCAGTCAAAGTCCAATTTCCAACTGATGCGCGCGCTGTTGGTGCTTCGTTTGTTGACGGTCGACAAATTGGTGAAATACAATCACGAATTGATGAAAAAGGCGCGACAGTTATTGGGCGGACCGCTGTTCCGACAACTGATGCGAGCGACGTTCTACGGACATTTTGTCGCCGGCAATACTCAGGATGAGGTAACAGTCTGCATAGGCAATCCGCCAGCTCATGGCACTCGCCGCACGCACACGCTGCATACTGCATCACTGCCGTCAATGAATGCATCTATTTTCTGCAGTTATCCGTTGAAACGTTCCCAAATTTTGCAACACAGCAGAAAAGTGTTATGGCAAGCAGCAAATGAACACCGGATAAATTAAAAAGCGGTCATCAAAGTATGCCACTCGCTCAAATTGTACATTTTGTTTCGAAAATGACGTGCGCTGCTGCATACGCTGTGTGTATAAAAAGTGCCATGAGCCGATGGATTGCCCATACCTGTAGTCCAAGTCTAATGCCGCGGCTGCCTGGGTCTCGTCAGTTAGATGAGAATGCTAAGCAAAGTCCCCCTGCTTGTTTTTTTGGGACACACATCAGATTTGAGATTTCAGAAAAAATAATTTCTGAAATTAGCCCCCAATGCGTACAAGCATATGAAACATTGCTGAGAAAGACCGTGTGGGGAGTTATTCGAAAAATCTACCGATTTAGCCCCCACTGGGGGAGTTATTCGGGAAGGGGACTTGTTTGGTATTCTCCGGAATGTTTCACCCGCAGTCTGAGAACAAACACCCCAAGCCGGTCTGATGTGTCGTTTTTGAATCTGGTACTTGACATCGAAAGTTCGGGTAAAAAAACCCTCATTTTCCCCTCATTTTTCCAATCTCACGTCAGGTCAAACCAGCGGTGGCGCACATGCGCGCGTTCGGAGTGAAATCGATTCTGGACTATTCCGTTGAGCGCGATGTACAGGAAGTGCCGGAGGTCGTGGAGCAAGAGTACGTCGAGAAGCCGTCCAGCACAAACGAGGAGGGGGTTGGTCAAATCATCAACTCTGTTTTCGTTCATTTCTTGATTGACAGTCACTATTATTTGGGGATGCTGAAGCCCGCGGTAAAGTCTAAAGTTGGCTGACACAAGGCTGACCCGGCAGCTTGACGGCAAAAGGCCGCATTTTCCGCGACGCCTGCGAGAACGATCACCAGGACAGAGAGCAGGGGATCAACCACCTTAGGCTCAACAAAGATTATAATAAAGAGGCTCTGTTGCCGAAAATAATGGATTCAGTAATCTCCGCGTTTCAGTTATCCTCGGTTGACGTGCGCTACAAGCCCTACCGCGATCTATGGGACCGCCGTCAGGGTGTGACGTCAGCGCGCACCTACTTCTATCACAGCGAACCAGAATGTGATGAAAACGCAAAGATATTCATGGATTGTATTGATGCCGTGGCTCAGGTTCGGGGTCATATTGATTTCGGTGTTTTTATTGTTCACGAGTGTTTGGGGTGCCTGCATTGGAGAAATTAAATTTTGCGATCGGTACCTTTCAACCCGATTTTGGCAAAATGTGACTTAGCGAATTACACCTTTGCATCGTTCGAATTTTACCGAATGCTTTTCTAATCTTAATTAGGGTGAAAGCAGGACAATGTATAAGAAGTGGCATGGCTTTCACGATGGTCATCACATCTCGACCCACAACTTAATCTGAAAGTGGGCGTGACCAAAACCATAGACAACCAATCACAAAGCTTCGGTTAGATCGCGGGATTGCTATCTACGCGATAGGAAATCATGTTTTATCATATTTTTGCACGCAGGCGACAGACGGCACTGGCTTCATGGCCATCAAAATCACAGCGCTCGGCCGTCCTACGTTTCTCATCAAACTTTCCGAGGTGAGAAATGCTGTTTGATAACTTTAATTGTTATATATCTCTGAAATGAGCCCTGATTTCGCAAGGTGATCGCGCGTTCGCAACAATTCTACCGCGCGCTCACTGGTCTGCCCTGGGAGCAGGTGGTACAGAGCAAATTGACCAAAGATGACCTGCTTTCCAAACTAAAGGTCAGTGGATAACGCCCATAGTTTAAAAATCGATTTCAAATTTTGTAATTATGCTTAATTTGTGGTCATTATAGCCATGTGGAATTTTTGATTTCAAGCTATGTCGTCAATTTCCATTTTGACCAGCTTAAAACTTGTTCTCATAAATGCGTTGGTCAAAGTCATCAGCATTGTCGCATCAAAAATATCACGTGAATGACCACTACCCATGTGTGTATAGTCCATCCATCAGCTCATGACACTTTTTCTCAGCTGAAAAGCTTGACAGGACCCAGTGCTATTCCGGTTCCCGTTGGCTCACGAAAAAGAAAAGAAAGAGAAATCGGTTTTTATGTTTTATTTTTGTGCGCCGTTTTCTCTGACATTGCCTTGCGGAGGAACAATTCTTCACAACGGAACCTGAACCTCCCAAATGAACTGACATGAGCTGATGGGCGGATTATACTATGTAGTCGATAACACAGAACTGCAATGTTTTGAAAACTTTCTATCGTGATCAAAAAGAATCTTTGCGTCGTGTAGGAGCTAGGCGTCAAAACCGATAAGACGACTGTGCAGCAGTGGTTCGAACAGATGGACTTTGATGGCGACGGGTTTGTGGACCTGTATGAATGGGAACGACTGTTGGACGCCAGATTCGAAATGGGACGCTTGTTCAAGGTTGGGAGCGTATAGTCCAGCTACGAACTCATGAGACGATTTATTTTGAAGGTGACTTGAACGGATCCAATCATGTTCCGGTTCCACGTACTTTGGAAATGAAAAAAGAGAAACGCATGTATTTTTAAAAAACACGCTCTCCACCTGGGGTGCGTGAATTCCCTTTTCATTCCCAAAACATTTGTGTGTTGAACGACGTTGCTGTTCGCGTAACGCAACAAATTGAGGTCAGCCATCTGGAACTTGTCATCATCTCTCTCGGCCCAATCTCTTTCTTTTGTTTGCGAAAACCCGTGTAACCGGCGCATTTTTTGAATCTGGCCAAGCAAGCTTTAAAACGAGTCGTTTCATGGGCACGTGGCTGAACCATACAGTCATCCAGTGATGTGGTTGGCGGGTATGGGGGGGTATTACCCCCCAACTGCTAGGTACATACAGTGTAGCGTTCTTGCTCCGAAACTCATACCCCCAAACTGGCTAGCAGCTTTCTTGCTCCGGTCACCAAGTAAAAAAAGTGTTGATTTTAGTGCCAAAATGACCATTTTATGGGCCAAAATGGTCAAATTGGTTCAAATTTTCTCACACGTGCACAAAAATACGCATTTTAAGGCTTATTTTAGCATAATTTCGACCAATTTTTATACCCCTGTTTTTGACTTCTGGACCAATACCCCCCAAATCAGGGTACCCGGCTAGCTAGCTAGCTTTCTTGCGCCGGACCCCTCCAGCTAGCTAGCTTTCTTGCTCGGACCAACTACATCACTGCAGTCATCACTCTTTAAAGTGACTCAATCGGCGGCTGTAGCATCTGATTGTGTGTTGTGTGGTCTCTTTATAATTTGCCTCTCAATATGCACATTGAAAGTCGACTGATTATGAAATGAACCTGCTCTGCTGCCCTGGGGGCATGTGGGTCCAGCGTCTCACCATGGAGAACGCAGACTTGAAACCTATACCGAATTTTGTTTTTTTCTTTTCAAAAAATATTCAATCAAAACGTTTAAAATACAATTCATTCTACAGATTCTCAACATTCGCACGGGTGAATTGGAGCCGTTGGTGACGCACTTTAGTGAACGGGATGAGGCCATGTTTGCGAATATGATGCAGCGATTGGTTGACATTGTGGAACGAGCCAAGGAGAAAGGTTTCTGTTCTGCCGAAATGAACCAGATTGTATTGCAGTGTGGCGTATTCTTTTCATTGTGATCGTGACCTTCTAAGTGGACCCCACAGCCGGTATGGTCGGGTCGGGTGCGATTGGGGGAGCAAAATGGGTTGGTTTAAAAATCTTGCGATTTTGTTATTTCTGTGATTTTGAACAGTGTAGAACTTGCTCCCCTCTGAGCTGTGAGAGACGTTTACGCTGGCCGGAATTCACAGAAATAACGATATCGCAAGATTGTATGGTCCAGCCCATTTTCACGCCAGACCATGCCGAAGCAAGTCCGATCTGATGAAGCCAGCAGAGTGCGTATACACATGTGACAAGTGAAATTTCACAACGATATTTAGTTCTCCTGCCGCTAAACTCCCATCATTATTGCAACTTTCTGTCTAATATTCCTAAAATGGCCACATACAATATGCCAATTCTCAAACATGTCACGACCATGAAGATCGATTAAAACATCAGATTTGTGTTTTGCCTCAGGTGTTCGCGTGCTGATCGATGCCGAACAAACTTATTTCCAACCAGCCATCAGTCGACTCACGCTGGAAATGATGCGAAAGTGCGTAAAGTGATAACCTTGCACCATTAAAGTAACCTGCATGATCTTTAGGGACAGATGTCTCTGGCCTCTACCTAATATGGGCGATGATAATGTGGTCGCCTACCAAGCAGACAATCAGATCGGTCTTGGTTCACATAATCTTTACTCATGCCTTCACGTTACTTAGTCAGTTCTTCTTTTGACCAGCGTAAAAGTTCTTTCCTAATCAGCTCCCCAAATTTGATCTCTATCGCCTTTGATATCCACCAGCCACAATGTGAGCTGTATACACAGCACTGTGATTTTTACTTGTCCCTTTTGTTGACCTTCTCATTTTCACGGACGGACGGTGCATCCAGTTATCCTCAGTGTGTGAGTACACCTGTGTGGTGACAAAATTCCCGGAATTTGCGCAATGTTGAAAATCTGGAAATAATGTCGTGCGTTGCCGCCTTGCAAGATCAGGGGACTTACCGTACGAAACATTGCCACTTTTCAGATACAACACGGATGTGCCCGTGGTGTTCAACACGTATCAGGCATACCTTCGTCACGCAATGCACAACGTCGAAATCGACATGCACATGGCTCGCCGGGAGAACTTCCATTTTGGGTGCAAGTTGGTGCGAGGCGCCTATATGGAACAGGAACGCGCTCGCGCCGCGCAACTGGGATACGATGATCCGATCAATCCAACGTTTGAGGTACTGTATATGGCGTTTAAAGGGGTCGGGGCTGATCTTTTAATTTCGGGCTATACCCCAACTATATGTACATGCAGTAACGTGAACTTGATCCGGCCATATGTTTGTCCACCACAAACAATTTTGCTATAAAGACTGTATAAAGGCCAAATAACAATAGATTCGGAATAAACTGTCGCAAAAATTCGCTCTCCGTTCAGGGTGTCGTTAAAACTAAAATATAACCCTGACAAACATTGTTTATTTCAAGCTTTGATCGTTACAGGCGACATCGGAAATGTACGAAAGGATATTCAAGTTTATATTGGACGAATGCGAGGTGCGCGAACCCGAAAAGGTGCGTATTTCAGGAAGAGTTTAGCTATGGCTGATAGTTTAGTGATTAACGCACGCATCGTCGATACTGATAGTCAAACACACACACAGGTGAGCGTGATGTGCGCCACGCACAATGAGGACTCCGTTCGTATGGCTGTGACGGAGATGCAGCGGCGCGGCATTGCACCCGACGGACGCATTGTCTGCTTCGGCCAGTTGTACGGCATGTGTGATCAGGTGGGTGGCTGATGTTTCACATTGGATGCATACCTACATGTAATGCCATTGAACGGACCCGCATTTGTTTCCGAACAAGAGTATAAAAAACCTGTAAATGGGCGTGAATTTATGAGTGCCGCAATGTACAGTACCGGGTGCAATTCTAGGCTGAAAGTTGAAGTCGCGTGCACGCGACTTCCTAGTGCGAACTGTAGCCCCCTGGCCCGAGCTGACCCGCGAGACGGGTCGAAACTTGTTATTCATTATGGTATACTTAACACAGAATTGCGCCAAGACCTACCTAATACAGTAGGTGTCCAGGTTGTGATGTGAGGCTCGTGTCAGATGGTCACCCTTGTTATCATGCCCATCGGTATCTATGACGTGCCAGACAGTTTCTTTCCCCCAAACGGTGACACTTTTCTGGGAGGAGCCTTTGAGATTTCTGAGGCTCTCCCATGGCATTATGTCTTGATAAATGATGGTATCAGAAAATGTTGGGTATCAACTTTTGGGTCACCCACCACATTCAACTCAGTAATTAGGAAGTTGACGGCAGATTTTGGGGAACCAAAATACACTTTCGGCTATGGTGAATGTTTCACCGTCGTTGCTCAGTATGAGCAGGCTAGACTGTACAATTTCCCACGTGTATTGTATCAGTACGCCAACACGAGCCCGATTTCTGAGGTGGCAGATTAGTGAAGCATTCCTACTGTACGTTGGCTGTTGATTTGGGAAACATTACACGTTGCAGAATACAACGTGGAGGATGAGGATTTTCTCTTTCGTTTCGTTTTGTAACCACACCACCCCCGAAATCGGGCGCGTGTTCGCGCGTAGATTATCTTTATATGCCTATATAATCGCAGGTGTCCTTCACGCTGGGCCAATCCGGCTATTCGGTGTACAAGTACGTGCCCTACGGGCCAGTAGACGAAGTGCTGCCGTATTTGTCGCGTCGCGCGCACGAAAACAGCGGCCTGATCAAAAAGGCACAAAAGGAACGGCGAATGTTGTGGCAGGAACTGAAACGTCGCTGGTCGCGTGGCATGCTCATGTATAGGCCGAGTGTCAGTGCCACTGTGTGAATGAATGCAGGATCTTATTTTAGTTTTTCGTGAAATGCACTCTCTCTGTGAGAAGATTCATTCTGAAATGTTGCGATTTTTATTGGCGAAAAAATGCATATGTACAGTCCGGTGAATCGGGTTTTATTTCATTTATTAAGACAATGTCGCATCTTGTTAGCTTCATTCCTTTGAACCTCCATGGTGTTTGATAGTGCGTGTAGATCGCTTTCTTTCCGGCCAACTGTTCTGCTGTCGTCGTCAAAAGAAGTCGTCAAATTAACAACAATACATGAGCCCCAAACGAGCGCGGGAAATGATACAATGTGATTTGACTACTTGACTTGACCACACAGTACCTAGAAGCCTTTTCTCCATGGCCATACGGTCTACGCGTTCCACTGATGCTGGTCCAACTACAGTATACATACATACTGTTTTTATAATTGCGTTTCTTGATACATATCATTTAGAAACGAGGGGAACATGCTGGATTCCCATCCGATCACGTCATCCTGGATAGCGTAGACTGAAGGCATCGCTAATGTTTGTGCTGTGGTTTTCACTATGACGTCATCTCTCTGATGTTTCATTCATGAATCTTTTTCTCTTTTCTGGCCTGCTTTCCAATGAATATTTCTTCTTTCTCACCACGATCTACGAACAAACCACACGTGGAGCTTGAAATTATCATGTTGTTTTCATTTCACGAATCAAAATCTCCCCGTGATCTTATTATTATTGTGAACGCAAAGTTGTGTGCTGCTACCTATGTATACATACTATGTAATGCGTGATATTTCTGAAATAAATTGGATATGCACATAAGAATATATATGTACCTTGTGCATGTTTGACATTACAAACATGATATTTACGTCCCAAAATTATGTGCCTGTGCGATGATTACCCTAACCAAATTTGACTGCATTTAAATTGAGATCACAACAATAATCAAACATGCCAAAAGATGCATACAGACAGACCAATACCTTTATTCATCATAACTGCACGACACTGCGTGCGTAACAAATACCAACGCATACACAAGGATTATACGGCAAGTTCGCCGGGGGTTACCACCGCAATATTACGCATGATTTTTGCACAATTTTGCTGAACAAAAAACAACGTTTGTCCGTCTTCTGGTTCACATGTACAGCTGAGTAATAACTTTTTACTTTGCAAACATATCCACCCTATAGCAGGTTCGACTAGGCATTGGTGGTGTGGTGACAGAAGAAGCCCCAAGTGCCTGCTGATAAACTATGATAACTGTAGCATCAGTGTGGCGAATCCAGCTTTCGGCGGCCAAGGGGGCTAAAATCCCAAAAGTCATTTTTATCTGGTGCATGTTTGATTCTTCAAAAATCGTTTTATATCCATTGCTTGCTTGTAATTGGACGATCTTAAGCTAAATACAGCACAAAATAAGAGCCGCGAGAACTTTGCACTTTTTTGCGCGCGCGATAGCTATATAACTGTCATGGGTGTGAAAACTAATTACGTTTCAGTATATTAGAGTGAAATTTTGCGATTTATGGCCCTTTTTCTTTTTTTCCGAATTGGTGGCCCGTTTGACCAAGGGGTGGGCCTAGGCTGCTGTGGCCTCCTGGATCCGTCAGTCTAATGCATTTGTGTGGAACATTTGCAAAAGAATTGTCCACCACAAAAGACGGGGGAGGAGGGGGGCGCTGCTCATCAAAGGTGGTTAATGCTTAGACTGGAGCCCGGTGTTGATATCATCCAGGGCACCACTCTTAATTGGCTCCCATTCCACCGGGCTCCAGAAGCCGAGTCCAACGTGTCGTAACAAACATACAGTATGTACGTTAGTGCCAATGCCAAACATGGCAAAATTGACACGCGGAGCAACATCAAAGTGGTGTCGATGGCCAGCCTCATCCCTGAGAAGGGTCGGTAAATGGGAAGCGCAAGTCCGCGAGCACAGGCACTTTATACCGCGCAACGTAGGCCCCCCACAAACACCCCATTTGAACAAAGCGCTATTTGCATCTTTTCACCTTTTGCACCTTAATGCCTATATTTTCATATTCTTTATTTCCTTTCAGCGCGAGGGCCATGCACCCAATCAATCATATATTATTGGTGCCGATCGGTGTATTATCAATCGTGACTGTACAACTATCCAGCCAACAACACACCCAATATCATCCACATATTGCGCGTGGCACTGTACCCGAGAACGCACTTGGCTGCTATTTTCAGTACGCAAACCGACGTGCGCTGTGCGCCTTCCCATATGAACGACGGTCACAAGTAGGTATAGTCCATCCATCAGCTCATGTCACTTTGTGTTGCTGCTGGCTGGCTGGCTTGTTCCCTTCCTCCACGTTCTAATGATAGAGAAATTGAGTGTGGCCGATTTTGCAAAAAAAAACTGAAAAATGATAGAATAAGTGGAAAAAGATTGAATTCGATCAAATATAAAATTAAATTAAAATGGATAAAACACGTGTCGAATTCATAAAATCTCGCAATTTAGGAACAAAAATATTTTTTCGGAAACTCAATTCCTCTTTCACTAGAACGTGGAGGAAGGGAACAAGTGGGCCAGCAGCATCAGAAAGTGACATGAGCTGATGGACGGACTATGCTGTTTTTTATTTGATTTGATTTGTGTTTTTGCACTTCCAGTGTCAGACTAGTGCAAACGTGCGAAGGCTATGGGGTCATATTCACGAAAGGGTGTTGTGGAAAGTCGGGTGGGTACCAGGATCCGGATCTTTTGTCCACACCAGTAGAAGAACTTCCGCAAGGAGAAGTAGAGTTCCAATTTTAACAACCGTCCCCTTGCATATTATTCAGTTCTCGCTGCAACAGTGTCTGGACCTGTGTCGTGAATTGAATACCACCTGTCGTGGCCTACAGTACTACCAAGCTGGCGAACGATGCGACATCTATGGGGGTACGGTAGCTGCGAACAGGGTGTCGTATGCACGTAACTCAGCCAGGTTGGTGGTCATTATTATAAGAATAAGAGATTCGTATTTTTGCTTCAAATAAAAAATGTCGTATTTAATTGCGTATGTGGGGACATTGGTGCTGGAAGCGCGTTATTGTCCTCTCGTGTGTTTCCCAGTTATACAGTTTTGAGCTCGGAAACCTCTATTTTTTTTCTTGAATGAAACCTTATGAAAACGCCGCTTTAGCACTGCGTCGAGAAATGCGTTCTCGGAAATTCCGCGCCCAAGCATGAACCCCAGTTCCGTAAAAACAGGTTTCTTTTCCATTTTACTTCATTATTTGCTCATCTCACGACACAAGCACAGCCCTGTTTTTCCTATGTCACAGCCCCGTTCTGAAGCACCAAACCACATAAAACCACTTTTATGCTTTTCACTCTCAGACGTGACCAACCGCTGCTTCCATTCAAAGTTGAGCCGTCGGGTTACGGTAGGAACAACAACAACAACAACAACCACAACAACAACAACAACAACAACAACAACAACAACAACAACAACAACAACAACAACAACAACAACAACAACAACAACAACAACAACAACAACAACAACAACAACAACAACAACAACAACAACATTGTTCGCGGTCGTCGTTTGCAAAGCAGACGTCGTGAAAGTCGTCAACCTCGACCGGTGCCGCTCGTGAGGCTGGACCCACAAAATAGGACCCCGACCCAAATTAGTCATACACGCGATGAAACATCAGGCAATCAAGTGAACGTCAGCGCTCAGCTGTTGCCGGGCGTCAAACGTGGCACGCTAATGTTAGATATGCGTTTGGCACTTTATCCTTCTGACTGATGTAAATTTCACTTTTTTCCCCGCGCGGTGTCTGATTCGTAAAGGGGACACTCTCGTGACCTCGGCCGTTTGCCATACTGTGAGCGAGAGCGTAACTGCTTGAGCACGCACCCTTGTTTTACGCGCTTGACGGATCAGGCAACGCATGCTTGAAAAAACACAATGAGCCAAACGGGTTGCAGCTGTCGGAGTAAACATGCTGTTTACACTACATATGTAGATTCATTTTCTCTCAGATTCGTTTCCACTTCACCGACTTGTTTCATCGCAAACCTGAGTGCGCAATCTGTCATTTTCGTATCTTTATTTGCAGCTGGCTGTCTTTGTACGAAGGGTTCATGATAAACAGCGTCGGATGTACAGCAGCAGCTTGGGCTGCTCATTGATCATGCTGAAACATCGGCGGATCCAGCATATAGCTCCAATCTAAACATCCAAAATTTAGTCTCCGCACCACGGTGCGCACGCGTATAACCGAACTGTCTGGTCATTCTCGTCGACGTGTGAAACGCGATCTAACAAACGCTGATTGGGTCGGATATCGAATGTACCCGGTTGAGGCCAAGGATTTGGACGATTGGGCCGTGGCCGTGTCGAGCGACCACCAACAGGTGAAGGGGGGGCTGGGCCGAGTTTACGAAAGTTAATGTTGGTGTCAGATACAGGGCCCGGTCCACAGGCGACCCGATTTTCCCCAACGGATCATCATTCACTTGATGGAGCGGTAATTGCAGTTTCACTGCACGGTATGTATAGACAATGGTGGTGTCATATGTATATAGCAGAAGTGCAAAAACATTTTTAGGAAACCAAAACAAATTCAGACCAAAAACCCTAACCGTTGACGTGAGCAAAGTGCTGGACAGATGTCGTTGAAGCTGCTTTTGTGAAGCCCTTCATGAGATACTCTAGACCGTGTAATACTGTCAGGAAGACCCGTTATTCTACAAGCCCGAGCCCGTCATCTATCCGGACCGTCGCGGGCAGCACTCGCACTCCCGTTACTCAACGCCGTGTGACGGTACGTACGCACATTTGGTGGACACGTATGGATACGACTATTACGTGCCGGCGACTTGCCCCTCTGCTAGTGAGTATAGGGGACCATTTACTCGCTGAAAAAGAACGATGCGAAAGTCACACACGTTTATTCAAACGTACGATTATTCAAACCGGTATAGAAAACAGAAATGTACGCCTTGCATTTTTCCACAAAAATGTAGCCGGTGCTAATTCACGGCCCCGAAATTTCCATTTCAGAACTATTAGACTGCAAACCGTTCTTTTCCTCCGAAGTTTTCAAATACAACCATTGGTTGCGTTGTTGCTGTGCCGAACCCAGGGTTGGGCAAAAAAAAACGACGGCGTTTTTTCTTAAAAAAAACGACGTTTTTTTTTTTTAAAAAAACGCCTGGGTCGTTTTTCGTTTTTTTTTAAATCCTGAATTTCCTTGATTTTCCCTGATTTTTCAGGGAAAGTACCCTGATTATCAAGGAAAATCAATTTTTTGTCCCATTTTTTTCAAAAAATTTTCGACCAATTTTTACTTTGTCGAGATACGTCGATATACGGAGTTTGACTTTCAGTGATGACCCCGGCCAAAGTTGGTCCCACGATGCGGGTCTGATATGGGATCTTAGCAACTCGCTAGAAAAGGGTTGAAACCTGTTTATTTTGCCTCAGAACACATAGAATGACTTCATTTAACCACGTTTTCTTCCCAACATGAGCGTTTTCCAATTTTTTTGGGGGCATATTTTGGTCATCTGGGCGTTTTAAAAAAAACGATTTTTTGAAAAAAAAACGTTTTTTGCCCAACCCTGGCCGAACCGTGTTACATTTTGCACAGAAATTTATTTTCGAATGTTATATACATACCTTCCAATATTATCACTACCATGGCGTCAGCCAGGCAGAAAAATAATATGCGCGTGATTTGGTTTTTTCTGTTTTTTTTTGGAAATTACGGATAAAAATACCATCAAACTCAGATTCGACGTCGCGTTACGGTGGCACGAGTGCGACGACAGCCAACCCCAACCTGCCGCCAGGCACCGTCTGTCCGTCAGGCACCACAACACGATATTTGCGTATTGACGAAGCTGAACTGTCGGTGAGTGAAACATCACCGAGGATCCGTGTCTGGGTCGCGTTTCATTTTCTTTGTAGAGCATCTGTGTGCATGTACATATACTTCGGGAAACACGCACCGGTGAGATGAGACCAAACAAACGAGCCAAACTAGCACAACCAACGCACAACAACGGCAAATTCAGCAACGGATGACGAGAACGAGAATACGATTTTAAATATTGATGATGATCTGAAAGCAGCAACCCAGTGACTGAGGAGATCAGTCAACGACGGCTGAAAATTTTGAGTTAATGTGGCAAGAAACTACGTCTCGACCACGTGAGTTTAGTTTAGTTTTAAAGGCCGCAATTGAGGCAGCAGAGACGACGCCCTCTGGTAGCCTGTTCCAGAGGTCCACGACACGATAGGCCCAGTACCCGGACAAGTCCGCACCCGCGCCATGGACTCGACACAAACTGTGGGAGTGCCCTCGGGTTGGGCGGCCGGTGTCACGAGATGGAAAGAAGGATTCCTTGGTTACCCCAGGTATGTGACCGTGAATGACCTTGTACACAAGCACAAGATCGTTCACGGTCCGGCGATAAATTAGGGGGTCTAAATTTAGGGCATGCAAACGCTGTTGGTAAGACAGTGTCTGCATGCCAGGTAAATAGTAAGTGAACCGACGTTGAATTTTTTCAACGTTTTTAGCTAAAGTGACATTTTGAGGGGACCAAATGGACATGGAAAATTCCAGTAAAGGGCGGACATAGGCCAAATAAAGTTTTCGGAGGAAGTCGAGATTTCGACTGTGAAAGTTTCGGCGGATGGTCTTCTCCATTCTGCTGGCGTCAGCCACAATTTTACCAATATGTGACTCAAACTTTAAGTTTTGTTGGTCTATTAAGACACCCAAGTCCCGGACATGGGGTGGTGAAATAATCTGCTCATTCCCACAAAAATAGACAGGGGGGACTTGGGGGCGATTCCCAAGCCTTACTGTGACGCTCTTATGGCTGGCAAGAGCCATGCCATTTGCAGAGAGCCAACTAATGACCGCATTTATGTCACCCTGGAGGATTTTGTGATCTGCAGCACTACGGATTTCCCTGTAAATTTTGATATCATCAGCGTAGAGATACAGATAGGTACCTGGATGTACTACACTGACAACATCATTTATGTAGATGAGAAAAAGGGTCGGGCCGAAAACACTGCCCTGGGCGACCCCGGAGGTGACCGGAATCCACCCAGAGACTGCGTCCCCGACCCGAACCCGCTGTGACCGCCCATTTAGGTATGAAGATACCCAATTGAGTAAATGGCGGGGGAAACCGTAGTGCTGCAGTTTTTGCAGCAGCGCAGAGTGGGGGACAGTGTCGAAAGCCTTTTGGCTGTCTAGGTAAATGATGTCCACTGCGTTCCCACGCTCCAACGCTGCTGTCCAGTGCGACATGCAGCACAATAGCTGAGCCTCTACAGAGCGACCAGGGATGAAACCGAATTGGGAGGGAGATAATAAATTATGTTTTTGAAGATGGGCCATGACCTTTGAATTAACAAAGGTCTCCAAAAGTTTGCAGGAGGAGGATGTAAGAGAAATGGGGCGATATTTAGTGACATTTTTTGGGAATTTTTCCTTGGGGATCGGGATCACGTCGGCCAACTTGAAGTCATCGGGAACAACTCCGGTGTGGAGAATTTGGTTAAAAAGGAAAGAGTATTGGTCCACAAGGGTGATGCCCAACTTTTTCAAGAAGGCCGAAGGGATCCCGTCAGGACCGGGGGTAGTTTTGGCTGGTAATTTTCGAAAAAAATTGAAGGAGAATGGGGGGTGAGCAGACTATTTCCTCCATGTCCGGGACTGGATGAGCTGCACACAGAGGGGTTGTGCCTGCAATTCCGAAGTTGGAATTGAAGACCGAGGCAAAATATTTGTTGAAGGCGATGGCCTTGCCCTTGTCCTCTGTGTGCAGCACACCATCGGTGTCAGTTACATCAGGAAGATCAGTCCGAGGGCTGATTTTTCGTCTGATGTAACTCCAAAACTTTTTTGGGCTTGGATTCGTGACCAACGACTGTTCCCGCCTACGGACCCAGCCCCGCTTGCGTCGGCGAATGATGCGAGAGATTTTGCAACGGGAATAATAGGTGTTGATATTAGGTTCCCGATGCATGCGCGAGCGCAGACGGGACTCAGTTCTACGTAGGCGGGAAAGCTGAGGTGACCAATCGGGCATATACCCGGTTGTCGAGGAGACGCGTGAGATGGGTACAAACTCTTTAATGGCCATTTGGCATGCTAATTTAATAGCATCCCAGGTAGAAAAAGGGTCTGAAAATGGGCCATAAAGAATTTTATCCCATGGAATTAAGCGAAAGAAAAGCTTCCATCACGTCCCATTTGGCTCGGCCCCATTTGGCTCGGCCCCATTTTTCAGGGCAACGACGATTTCATCTTCCAAACGCCCAACATCGATGCGTGTCTGGCTGCGTGCACCAACAATCAACTGCCGAACGGGCAGGAGGCGGCCTGCAGGTTGAAACATCATACGTATAGTCCGTCCACCAGCTCATGGCACTTTGTGTTGCTGCTGGCTGGTTTGGTCCCTTCCTCCACGTTCTAATGAAAGAGAAATTGAGTGTGAGCAATTTTGCAAAAAAACTAAAAAATGAATAAAACGTGTCGAAAACGATTGAATTCGATCAAATTTAAAATTAAATTAAATTAAAATCTATAAAACAGGTCGATTTCATAAAAACAGCAATTTAGGAGCAAGAATAATTTTTTTCGGAAACTCAATTTCTCTTTCATTAGAACGTGGAGGAAGGAAACAAGTCGGCCAGCAGTAACACAAAGTGCCATGAGCTGGTGGACGGACTATACAGTTCTGCCTCTTTATAGTCGCATTGGCGGAAGACAGTTTGAAGGCCGATCTGCCGTTAGTCCCCCGCATCCAACTAAACTGTCAAAATTTCGCATTTGACCAAAATAATAATGACTGGTTGATTTTTGGCCAGCATTTTGCTCGCTTCCGACACCCCATGAACAACTTCAACTCTGGTTAGTCTGGGCAAATTTGGTGGCGCACCAACGATGATCAAATGCATTCTGGCAGGTTAAACAAGGGTTTGGCCTGGTTAGGGATCAAATCCCAATCGGGAGGGCCCACTTCACTCTTTGTGCACGGGTCAACCCAGCCGTCCATCCCTGAAAGCGGTTGGTAAAAGGGGGGAGGGGAGTAAGCCTGCCGCGGGGAAAGGACTCTTCCCGGTAGAATGCCGGGATCCCAGGATAGAGGAGTACTGGTGGTTCTTTACCGCACGAAAAGACTTTCCTTTTTACTTTTTAATGCCGACTGGACATGATGCGACATATAGCCCGTACAGTCTTGCCTCTTCATAGTGACATAGATGAAACCCTCCATCCTGTGTGGCTGGCGGACAATAATTTGACAACTGCAATAATTGACACTACGAATAGTTGAATAGTTTGTGACATACCATGGCCCCAGATCCGCGTCACTATATTGAGCTCGCAGACTGTACAAGTTCACCATTCATTAAGTGTTGTGAAATTCGCATGTCAGCATAGCTGATGAAACATCATCAGATCAGTCGACTACGACTCGGTGACGCAGACTTGTGCACTGACGTTGGAGGTGCTTGTGCCATTGGGTAGCGGACAGCCGGACCTCAACCCGGACTCGACCTATTATGAAAAGGTGGGCGGCAACGTTAAATCATTTGAATATCAGTTCTTGATCGATTTCCATTTCTTCGATTTGTTTGGATGAAAGAGGGTTAATCGCTCAAAGTCTTGTGTTCCATCGGAAAGAGATTTAGTCCTGTTTAGGTTTTATTGACATCTATCTGTATAATGAAGTCCTCCAGGTAGTGAATATATTGCTGAGCGATGGTCGCGCGAATTTGTCGTCAAACCTCATCATATTCATATCAGCATGAATATTTCCTTGAACTCGCCAGCAGTGACAAACCCAGGCGACCCAGGGTCAGGGTTGGGCAAAAAAAACGACGGCGTTTTTTCTTAAAAAAACGACGTTTTTTTTTAAAAAAACGCCTGGGTCGTTTTTCGTTTTTTTTAAATCCTGAATTTCCTTGATTTTCCCTGATTTTTCAGGGAAAGTACCCTGATTATCAAGGAAAATCAATTTTTTGTCCCATTTTTTTCAAAAAATTTTCGACCAATTTTTACTTTGTCGAGATACGTCGATATACGGAGTTTGACTTTCAGTGATGACCCCGGCCAAAGTTGGTCCCACGATGCGGGTCTGATATGGGATCTTAGCAACTCGCTAGAAAAGTGTTGAAACCCGTTTATTTTGCCTCAGAACACATAGAATTACTTCATTTAACCAGGTTTTCTTCGCAACATGAGCGTTTTCCAATTTTTTTGGGGGCATATTTTGGTCATCTGGGCGTTTTAAAAAAACGTTTTTTTTCAAAAAAAAACGTTTTTTTTTTAAAAACGATTTTTAAAAAAAAACGTTTTTTGCCCAACCCTGCCCAGGGTTGACTGTATACCGTGCACACATCCATGCCACAGATCTGTGTCGACAACGCCCTATCGGCACAATGTCCCGGTTCGTTTGTTCGTTTCCCGCAAATGGTCCTGGTTGGATTCGCGGAGACCGTAGTCGACGCTACGTCGCTCGATGACTGTTTGCTGCAATGCGTCGGCGCACAACAGGTATACGATAGATGGGATACGGTAGGGTATGTGGTGTACGGTAAGACGGCAGTATGTGGGATGTTTGTGCGACTGCTGGGTCCCGCGACCCACATGCGCGGTCTTTGACACTTTGGCCCTGGTTAGTAACTATTTTAACGTAACTACCCGACAATAACCCTCTCAATCTAATGATATGCCGTTCGACAGTAGGTCTTCAAACCAGCCATTCGAATATTCTCTGTTGTGATCGCGAAAATGACGTTTCTCCCAGTCCTGTCACTATAAAGAGGGCATAGACCGTGGCATAACAGGCTAAAACAATGTAAAAACACAAACAAAATAAACTGAAAAGTATCCTAATCCGATTCTTAAAGCTCTACGGTTTCGACTGTCGTTCGGCGATGTTTTTCTACGAGGAGAACGAGCTGAATTGCGTGCTGAACAGTGAGTCCAGTCGGACGCAGCCCGATTTCTTCACGCAAACGTTCGAAGACGCTGTCGACTATCTGGAGATCACCTGCTCCACACGATTGCAGCTCATATCGAGGTTGGTGCCTTTGTTGCCCCCCGTGCCCGATTTGCTCCGCCAGGCGATGCTCATTCCAACACGATTGGGCCGAACGCGAAATTGGTCGAGCGCAAATTTCGGGGTTAAATCATGGAAGTGTTGGGCACACACAGTGGAGTCGACGCTCTCTAAACGGCGCTCTTCCCGATAGTGAGCAGCGCCATTATCAAGGTGGAGTTATACTTGTCCATTTTGGGAGTGTGGACAATGAGGACAATTCTTTGTTATAATCATATTTTGTGATAGAGTTAAAGCACTAATTTCGTCCAGCGTAAAAAGTCGCTCATTTGGTGTAGGGCAACAACTTTTACGTTGATCAACACTAGTGTTCCAACCAGGGTTGGGCAAAAAACGTTTTTTTCAAAAAAAATCGTTTTTTTTTAAAAACGTTTTTTTTAAAAAAACGTTTTTTTTAAAACGCCCAGATTACCAAAATATGCCCCCAAAAAAATTGGAAAGCGCTCATGTTGGGAAGAAAACGTGGTTAAATGAAGTAATTCTATGTGTTCTGAGGCAAAATAAACGGGTTTCAACCCTTTTCTGGCGAGTTGGTACGATCCCATATGAGACCCGCATCGTGGGACCAACTTTGGCTGGGGTTATCACTGAAAGTCAAACTCCGTATATCGACGTATCTCGACAAAATAAAAATTGGTCGAAAATTTTTTGAAAAAAAATGGGACAAAAAATTGATTTTCCTTGATAATCAGGGTACTTTCCCTGAAAAATCAGGGAAAATCAAGGAAATTCAGGGTTTAAAAAAACGAAAAACGACCCAGGCGTTTTTTTTTTAAAAAACGTCGTTTTTTTAAGAAAAAACGCCGTCGTTTTTTTTGCCCAACCCTGGTTCCAACTCTATCACGAAATATGATTCAAACAAAAATTTGTCCTCATTGTCTACAAGCCCAAAATGGACCAGTACCAACTCCACCTTTAGGGAACGAAAGGACAATGGTTCACATTACTATATCTGCCGTCAACCTCCTAAATTGCTTTGAGCGCACGGTGGTCCCCGATAGGTAAATGAAGGAGGTCGATAATGGTAGTACACCGCTTTCTCAAAGTGGATCCAACATTCCCTCCAGACGTCATCGCCGTCAGCGTCACGATACGGGACCGACTCTGCGCGAACTCGGATTTCGACAGCCGCGCAATCAACGTGGTCGTCGATTTGGGTTGGGCGATATTCGACTGGCTGATCAGAGATCGGCGTCAAAGAACGACAACAACAACGTGCTGCCATTAACGTCCGGCTGGGGGCCGTGGACACCCTGTGACGCCAAATCCATACAGGTTACCTACAGTATTTGGCGGTTGTAACTGGCTGGCAATAAGACCACAACAATCTTTTCGCAAAATAATGTCACCACACGGCCACCAAAAAAAAACGTTTAGAAAACAGTTCGTAAGCTTTTTGTGTTTTCCACTTATTACTGTCTCCCCCCCCCCCCAATGCACTTGGCGTATGGGAATGGTTCGCTTTGTACTGCACGTGGCTATAAGGAAAAGTGACTTTCCAGCGCGGAACACATTTTGGACGGAGCTCTTCGGGACCACAGTTGCACATTTACACCAGACATTTTTCAATCTGGTATTAAGTTTTTAACTCAAATTTGCCGATATGAGCCTGGTATAATGGAAAGCATGCCATATTGTTAAAAAAGCTGAAGTTGCCCCCCGGTTCGTTCGTGAATTCCGCCCATTTTTTTCGCAATGATTTTTTCAGGTTCGTTTCCGCAACTGTGAGACGATCAACCCCAACAGCTGCGCACGTGACTACCAACGATGTTCGAGTGCCCGATCAGGTATGCAAGTCCCGTGATTCTCACCCTCCGTGGAATCTGTTTCTTTTAGCTCGAAAAAATTCTCCCTAGTTTCTCATTTATTCACTTGAACAACATTCGCAAAAATACCGATGTCAATTAACCGCCGAATAAGCCTCCACTGGAGTCTTAAAATTCTGACGTTTTTCTGCATAAACCCTCATCTATGGACCATTTCATAATATGTACGTACATTATACCCATTATAGGCACTCACTTGGGTAGTTATTTTGTTTGAAAACTCAAATCCGAGAGGACCTCAATCGTGGCCTTCGGGACTTTTTTTTGGCATTTCCCGGCACAATGTACGTAGATCTGTCATCAAGCGGTACTTTTGTTCGCCCATGTGACTCAGAATTTTAGTCAAGTGAAACGAACAAAACAAAGTTTTCGAACAGTAGAAGCAAGAGTTTGCGGTTTTGTAACTAGTGTGTAGCAGTGTTGAGAGGTAGCATTCGCAAATAGTCTTTGTCGACTGCCTTAGCCTCAGTGACACATCAGTCGATTTCCAATCAAAAATCGATCTTGGTTCACACACAAACACACACAGCGATCGGCGGTCGTCGCTTGAATCGATCCTTCGTTCACGTCGATCGCGACCGACACGACCAACATACGATCAAAATTGAATCGAGAAACGCGCGTAACCAATTCGCTGCTGACCGACTGCGCGCCAAGATCAACAACAACAACAACAACAACAACAACAACAACAACAACAACAAGAACAACAACTTACCGCTTGTGCTGTTTGGCCGTCGAAACAGACGCACGCGGACGCGAGCCAGTGAAACATCGGATGACCGCGATGCACAAGTGTACGTGCGGACACCGCGACGACGTGCTTATGATGTGAAACGACAACGCGGCAGAGATGCGTTCTTGACCTCGAGATTTGGTGATTGACATTGAATGTTTCAGCATAATCTGTATATACTTCGCTTCGCATTTCGTGGAGTGCGTTTGCTAAAATGGCGACGTCTACATGTTGGTGGAAGCCTTTATGTTGACTGCGTAGAAAATATGTTACAGAACGATTTACTTTGATCTCCCAGTCTTGGCTTATATTTATGTCGTCCACGCACAAACAACAAACTCGAGCTTGTGTCGACTTACGCTCCCCCTTTTGATCAGGCAACGGCAGAACATTTAGTAGGGAATCCAACCAGCTCGTCAACCAACAGCCACGTGTGAAATGTTTCACAAAGGTTTCATCTGTTGTATCATCAGCGAGCTGGTTCTTGTATCCGTCTCACTGCCTTTCATGATCAAAAGGGTGAGCGTAAGTCGGCACAAGCTCGTGTTTGTTCCTGAAAGCAACTTTTCAAAGATAAATTCTGACGGCTTTAACGTGGTTTATCTCGTTTGATCGTTGTTTTTGTGACCGTTGGACATAAACAGTCTAACTGCGTAGTAAAAAACCAAGCATGAGATATACGGTTTCCCGCTTTAAGCACCAGTAGTCAGCTAGTCTGCACACAGGCAGGGCACTTTGTAAACCACTTCGGCATTGTGCTCCTGTGATCTCATCGGAGCTTCTTTGCTGAGGGATTTTCTCAGTGTTTGGTCACTCTTTCCAACCAGTCTGACCTTGTACTTGTGGCAGATGCGCTTGAGTTTCTCGGTGCATTGACCACTGTATGGTATTGGTAGCACAATGACTAATTGAGAATTTATCCAAAAGTCAAAGGATGGGCCCTGATTCAGGAACTGCCACGCTCAGCCACTGTTAACCACTCAGTTACTTGTATTTCTCACGAAACATTTTCACCTGAAAATAACCAGTAAAACAACTACGTTGCTGTCAGCTGGTGGTTGTTCTACTGGTTCATATTTTCAGATGAAAATGTTTTGTCGGACATACAAGTAGCTTAGTGGTTAAACAGCAGTTGAGCGTGGCTGAGCCTGAATCAGGGTCCATCCTTTGAATTTTGGATAAATTCTCCATTAGTCATTGTGCGACCAATACCACTGCTGTGGCAACTGGAGCCTCTGGGTTTGGCCTCTGTTTTGATTGTGGTGCCATTGCCCCCTGTACCTGTGCACTGGGGTAGCCGTTCATGGTGAAGGCGCGGTGGAGTCGCTTCTTTTCCATGTCTCGTTCCTGTCCTGTGGAGCAGAGCAGGAGCGGGTCAGCCGAGGAACTCGAAGGGTTCAAGGCCCACCTGAACAGCCAGAACAATGCCATACAGTTCACCATGGAGACGGAGGAAGGTGGACAACTACCCTTCCTGGGAGCACTTTCTATTTCATACAATAAAAACTTACAAATTGTAGCCAAAAGTTACAAGCAATTGTAAATCCACTTTCCACAATAATTTTGTAGCCAGTCACAATTTTTTGTAGCTGGATACAATAGAGCGGAAAATGTTTCGATAGCACGATTTTCTTTCGCTTAGGCAACCATGAAAACGCATGTTTGATAAAATTAGTTTCCAATAAATTGCTTCTAGAGATGATAAACATTATTTAAAAAATCGGGCCCGGGTCAAATAATGGATAAACAATCAAATTGTGTCGAGTTAGGACGGTCCCACCGGTGTGCACCCAGCTACAATTTTTCTCTTTCTTACAATGCGAGTTACAAAATTTTCTTTTGTAGCTGGGTACAATTGTACCCAGTCACAATTGTAACTTCTTACAATTGTATCACTCACAATTGTAACTGCGTAAAGTGACTTTTGTACCTGGGTACAAATTGTAGCGTTTTTTTTGTAAGAACTTACAATTTGTATGAAATAGAAAGTGCTCCCTGGATGTGATCGTCAAAAGAACACCACGATCCCTGACCACCACCGTATACCGCAAACCAAACCCACACTGACAAGTACCTGCATTGGCAGTCGAACCATCCCACAAAGACCAAACTGGGAGTGGTCAAGTGCCTGTCCAACAAAGCAAACACCATCTGCTCCACAGGACAGGAACGAGACATGAAAATGAAGCCACTCCACCGCGCCTTCGCCATGAACGGCTACCCAAAGTGCACAGGTACAGAGGGCAACGGCACCACAATCAAACCAGAGGCCAAACCCAGAGGCTCCAGTGGCCACAGCAGTGGTACGGTACCATGCAGTGGTCAATGCACCGAGAAACTCAAACGCATCTGGTGCTGGCAACAGTACCCAACAAGTTCAAGAGGAAGATCAGGGAAGCCTTGGAGATGAAGAAAGAGGGAAGCACAAACTTCGCTACGCCCAGCTACCACCTGAGCGCCCAGTGGGGCAACAGAAGGCTAAACACCAGGCCACCTTGCTAGATCAGGGACTCCCCTTGATAAAACAGGGTTAAGCACATGTCCCCTTGAAATTTGCAAAAGTCAGGCAACAACACGTGTTATAACTTAAAAAGTTTTCCCATCGATAGTCGAATGGTTAAAGCGTTAGCCTCACAGCCCAACGCCTCAAGTTCGATACCGCGCAGAGAACATATCAGCCTGATGACGACAGCAGGATCCGTCCCTCGTCAGGGCTACCCCCAGTGGCTGGCAATAAGACCACAACAAATTTTTCGCAAAAAGCGAGTCAAATTCCACCGTTGTTCATCGTATGCTATTTTGTGTGCGTTTGTTGGTGCGTGGGTTTCAACGCACAAAACGAAAGAGGTGCTTCACAGTGCACCGTTGCTCCACACTACATGACACATGACGTGATTTTCTCAAAATAACTTTGTCAAGCATTGGACGGGCGCCCAAAGTTCGCGACCGCCAATGCAAGAGCACCAAACAAGAAGCCAAGGTTTGGCCTTACCTGCGCATTTTGTATAACGGAGTCATGCGTTCTCCATCCGCGAGATCTGGCGATTGACATCGATGTGAGTCATTGACATTGAATGGGCTTATTAGCACTGGTGTCAAATCTGATCGTCAAGTCTGGTCGCAAAGTTAAGCAGCCCTAAATCAGCGCGAGAAATATTTCGTTGAGGTACTGTACCATTAGCAGAATGTTCAGTACGCTTCACATTGGGTTTCGTTTGCAAAACCCTCAATTTGCCGAGTGGCCTGTATAAACGCGCAGTGAAGCTGAGACACACTGAACTCGTTCAATATATTGTGGGCAAAAACGAAATATGAAGGCAACATGACGTGTTCGTGTGACTGTGATAGAATGTGACCGAGCATTTCCCTTGTAACTCGATCTTTTTGACTAATAAAACTTACCGCCCAGTTCCACGAAATCTAGTCCTTATCAATGAAATAAACAATAAATTATTGTGACGTTTCTTTTTTTTGGAGGTACACGCACACAAACGGAGAGCGGAGACGGTGTGTAAACATTAAGGGCTTATCACTGAAATCAGTACTTATCTCGGTTGATACTCCCTGTTAGAATGAAGCAAAAAAGCACGCGCAGACCAAGTAGCACATTACAACAATGTCAAATTTACAGCTGTATTCTATGCTTCTATGTACTAGAGCAACTTATAAGTGAAGACATCATCAATAATCTTTTAGAAAGAACATTATAGCAAATTCTGCATCCAGCTAAATATATCTTAAACTTGATAGGGTCTGGAAATGGGAATCTCCACCCGTTTTTGTCGGCCTTCGGCCTGTGGTGTGAATCGATTTGGGGAATCCGATATTTCGTTCACTGCACAACAGAGAGGGCTTTTGTAGTCATACTGGAAAATGGAAATGAAAATGAAAATTATTTTCTATGTCCAGCAAGTTTTCCATTTCCATTTTCCAGTATGACTACACACGCGATTGGTAACTGAGGAGATTCGCCGCTGTTTCGGGGCCAAACTATCGCTCACCACAGGTGACGGAGGTATTCGCTATATGAAAAGATTTACTGCAGAGAGCAATAATCCAACTGCAATCCACCTAGGCTTCACTCAATCAACGCAAAATGGACGCAATTCACCCCGAAGAGGAAATAATCTCCAGACGCAAACGCAATCGAAGGGACACGCCACACACACGATTTGGCGAATATGAGATTGACGCTGGTGGAACGGAGGTGGGTGGGCGATGCTGAGACGGTTGTAGATATGTATGCTTCTGTGAGGCCACCTTGTGCATTCACACCGACGATGACCTGGTACACCGCCTGTCTGTCAACCAACAGAGGAGTCGGAGTTTGCTTTGGTGGATTCGGGACAGTCCAGCTCCAGCTGCTTTTGTAGTGAAGTGCCACGATTTGGACTCGGAGTTTTTTGTCTCTGTGTAGAAATACATATTATAAATAATGTACATGTCTTGCTGGACAGTTAGTAATCATTCTGAAGGATATCGATTGAGTTTGAGTCACACGTGGAAATCTGGTGTGCATTCGCACTGATGATAACCAGGGGCACCGCCGCACCGTGCACAGTTAAGATGCGGGTAACCAAAAACTCTGGCAGCCCAATTCATAAGAAGATGTGGGCCGCGTTTTTTTTTGGTTCTCCTCGTGTTTGAACCTCCTGCTTTCACAGGCTGGTGGTGTACCACAGACGGTATTGGGCCAGATGGTCACGTGGTGGGTGGATCGAAAAGAACACACTGTCAAATTCCGGATTTTTGTCAATCCCCAGCAAAAATGTCGTTTTCAACTACAATATGCTTTTCAGAACGACACACGTCCCAAATTCATTAGCTCGATAATGGGGCGTGTCGAATCAGCTCAATCGACGATGGACGAACTTTGGGTTCAACATCGTGTCCATCTGGCGTACGCTTTGTTGATACTTTTGATCATCGGATTACATGTGTTCCTGATGTTGGTTTATTCATATTTATGTTTTTGTGTTTATGTTTATGTTTAAGGACATAACGTGCTTGCGATTCAGTTAAAACATCATCATTGGCCGGAACACCTGAAGTCGCACTTGGAATAATATATCAGAGTTTCGAGGTATAACATTGAGGCAAACTTTTGAGTTGATCATCGTCAAGAGTTAAGAGAACCAGTATTTTCGGTTGCCGTCGGCCTTCTTTATCGGCGCGATACATAACACACGGTATTCTCAGTTGACGAGCTTAGTTGACGATATGAATTGACCACATCTCAATTATTCCATCAGGTGATTCTCATACACAAACGTAAAAGAACCTGTAAGCTGAAAAGCATTATTTATTGCATTCGATTTTTGGATTTGCAATCCTTCACTCGTTCGACAAAGCAGTGGCGCTGCTTGTTCTGATGTGCCTCAGTTGGCTGGCATTCATCTGGTACGGACCCCTGCAATGGCTGATGCACAAGACGGACGCGCGTGAACGATGGTTGAAGCCGTTGGCGAAGGACCTGGTCAGAATGTGGCACATGCCCTATGTCTCGCCGTAAGTGACTTATTTTGTCAGAATTTTTTGGTCGAAAACTTTTGTGTGGAAAACGACAGCGCACGATTCAATCTTGGTCAGGCATACAGTATGCTTCTGATTTTTGCGACTCCATTCAACTTTGACTGCAGCATTACAAAAATCATGCTCACAGACACACGTATGTACGTCCCACATACCGAAAGTTCACTGTTATATGTAGACTTCGTCGAAGTCTCTGCGACGTTGACACTAACTTGTTGACTTACTTTTCGAATGAGGATGACCTGGTGCACCGTGATGACCCTGCGAATAAATAATGTCGAAACGAGGGGGCAACCAAAAATATCACGGTGCACATTGCACATAGCGCGAACCAGGGCTGGGCAAAAAAAAGGTTTTTGAAAAAAATTTTTTTAAAAAAAAATTTTTTTTTAAATTTTTCGGGGGGAACCAAATGTTCTAAAACGTCCAAAAATGGCCTTTTTGGGGGTTATTTTTTGTCATTTTTTCTCAAGGGTCGAAAAATTTTCTTCACAAAATCACTTTTGGGGCATGTATTTGGTATCTAAGATGCCCCAAATGATGTTATTATACCTCCCCGTGATACATGAGACACAGTATGCATGTACTTACATGGTACTTTGATGTCATACCCCATCGGGTCGGTCATACGTATACGACTGATTCAGCGACCCGACAAATATTTCTGCAGCTTATATTCTCAATTCTGTGTGGTTTATGAGTGAATCTTGCTTATTCGACCACAAACCGTTGTGTCTGATACCACAGAGCAGCAATCATAGGTCCATAACAAGCACAGACTGTTGGATCGCATCGAAATGACGTAAACACCCTTCATAAGTGATGCAAACCAAGTCACAAAAGTGACTTGTCAATTAAAGTTGCATTTTTTCGCGATTTTGCGCGTTTTTTAGGCAAATTTGGTAAAATTTCCCCGAATCTGAGACTTTTTTAAAAAAAATTTTTTTTTTTAAAATTTTTTTTTAAAAAAAACTTGTTTAAAAAATTTTTTTTCCAACCCTGGTGCGAACGCCTCTGTAAACAGGGTGGACTGTGATCCCCCGCCGCCATTTCAGTCTGTTCTACGTGGTCACAGCACTGGGCCTGTTCGCGTGGGTGTTGGCCGACACTTGGCCGGCGTGGCACAATGGCACCAACATCAGATTAATGTCCTTTGTCGGGCTCGTCATACTCGTACTCATCAGTATTTGTTTTTCCGCCAATCCGTGCCGGGTTGGTGTTTGATTGTGTTGTGCTGGGTGTGTGGAAGTATAGGGATTCGGTATATGGTATAGGATGTCGGTGTGTCTGGGGATCTCTGTGCCAGTACGTTTAGCATTTGAGATACTGCCTGCGTCTAATGTCGGGTAAAGTGTCGGGAATCGGGTAAAGTGTCGGGAAACATGCAAAGTGTCTGGTATAAGGCCAAGTATCCAGCTTTGGGTGAAGCGTCGGATGTTGAATGTCGACTTCAGTCCCCAGTGGCTCGGACCTGTTGGGATAATCCGCCCACCCAAACCTATGAAAACGAAACATTATTACTGCTCAAAAAAAACTCCCATTTGCAAGGCATGGTCACAGTCACAATTGTTCATACTCGAATGTGGTCCATCGAGGGAATCAAGCTTGCTTCTTCTGAGGCCCACGCAACCAGAGCTGATTTGATCGTGGAACTTTGTTGGACCCAACTAACGTGAAATCATCAATCATTTCAGATCAAATGGCGGCCAGTATTCTGGGGACTATTGCTGCAGTTCCTGCTGGGCATTCTGGTGCTTAGATGGCCGCCTGGTGAAGCTGCTTTTTCGTTTGCCGCTGATCAAACGGTGAGCGCATAATCAATCTGCAATAATTCGGAAAAATCAAAATATGTATGATGCGACGCAGCATCAAACTTACATTATAGTGATCGGATCAAACTTGCCTTTGTCACGTGAGCTTGTTAGGAATAGAAGAATGATTATTTCGAGTCTCACTGGTGCCGCCTCCCCGGCGGGGTCGTCGAACCAAAAAAGTTGTTTAAACGACAGACAAATAACAAATTCGTAGCAACAAACCGACTCACATACATATACATACGTACCTACGCTAGCTGGCAATACCCACGATTAAAAATAGTCAACGCAGATCCGATCCGATCACCAAAGTTTTTGCATTTCTTCAATCTTCGCCAGAACAAGCATAAAAACGAAAAGCCGACATAAATTAGATTCGTTTACAAACAGGTGACCTTCCTGGAGTACACCAACAGTGGTACAGCATTCACCTATGGTTTCCTATCCAGCCCGCCCAACATCACGGATGCGCAAGGTCATACGAACGTGTTGCAGCCGGTGCTTGCGTTCTCGGTTAGGTCCACTTACGGGTGTACACCTTACACTTTACGCAGCTTGTCGTGGTGTTTGCAAACGTTTTCCAAAACAATATGTTCTAGCAGTTCCAGGGAGCACAGGGGTCTAGGCCCGCTTTGGTCAAAGTGGCCCCTGAGGGGGATCGTTTCGGAGAAAAGAAAAGAAAAGGACCCCCCCCAAATTGCGGGATTTTCAATATAATACATCTCCAGGCACGCATAACCAGCACAGTCAAACAATGACGATATTTATTGGTGCATATCGCGCTGGTCGGTGAAAACATGACGCACGAAACTGGCAAAAACAACGCAGAACGTTGTTTTTTTCGTCACAGGCGTTGCAAGTGGTCGTCTATTTCGGCGCCATCGTCGGGGTGCTCTACTACCTCGGCGTGATCCAGTTCGTTTTGGTGCGTGTCGCCATGTTAATGCAGCTGACAATGGGGACCACTGCTGCCGAGTCACTCAATGCGGCCGCTTGTATATTCCTCGGACAGGTATACTCTATGATGGTGAATTCGTCAGTCGTTTACAAAATGGCAAAGTCATGTGTGACCATTTGCTCCGTTCAAAAACACGATGACCGCTGGTGTATCGCCCGCCTGGAAAAACTGGTCGGCACGGACAAAAACAGAAACATCATGTCACAAAATTCACGTGCAGCCCAGGGTTGGGCAAAAAACATTTTTTTCTAAAAATCGTTTTTTTAAAAAAAAAAACGTTTTTTTTAAAAAAAACGTTTTTTTTTAAAACGCCCAGACGACCAAAATATGCCCCCAGAAAAATTGGAAAACGCTCATGTTGGGAGAAAACGTGGTTAATGAAGTAATTCTATGTGTTCTGAGGCAAAATAAACGGGTTTCAACCCTTTTCTAGCGAGGTGTTCAGATCTCATATCAGACCCGCATCATGGGACCATGGCCGGGGTAATCACTGAAAGTCAAACTCCGTATATCGACGTATCTCGACAAAGTAAGAAAAAACTAAAAAAAACAAAAACTCATCGCCAAATGCGTGCAGGTACTTCCCTAAAGAATCTGGAAAATCGAGGAAATTCAGGGTTTAAAAAAAACGAAGTCGACCCAGGCGTTTTTTTTAAAAAACGTCGTTTTTCGAAACGCCGTCGTTTTCAACCCTGCGTGGCAGCATCTCGCAGTTTCCAAAACTGATGACTCTCCATCTCGTCGCGCACGGCGCGTCTCAACACCATCACCGAGAAAAGTCGATCATATGCGTATATGAAAACGGGACTAAGATCGGACGTAAATTCGGTCACAATATGACCCAATAGCGTATCTTCAAACGGCCTGGCACATTCCACGACCGAGGCAGCCCTGTTGATAAACGTGGCCTGTCCAATGACCGACAGCGAAATCCATGCCGTTATGACGGCTGGGTATGCGTTGCATCGCTGGCTCACTATTTGCCGCGTACATCGCGTTTGGCGTGAGTGCGGCTCTGATTGTGTTTGTCTGTCGTTTCTTCCCAAGTTATTCCAATCTGCGCCCCTCATTTTCTTGACAGTAGTGAGTGACCATTATCGTTTTCGCAACCCGGATGAAGAAAGGTCTGGGCATGCCATCTCCTGAGAATATTGACGCATCCAGGATTGACAAAAAGGGATATCGTGCGTGGATGGGGTCGACTGTCCTGCCCTCTTTATAGTGAACCACTATGCGGTGAACGTTTTTCACGTTTGTTTCGTCCCACCCTGCTGTTAACTTGCGGAATCTTAGTTGATCACTGACCGAAAATGCGGATCCTGCTCTCGCCCGTAAAGCACATGTATTATTTGGTGGGTCCAATTTAGGCGTGTGCACCGTACCTGCTTTCGGCCACCGTCATGTCGGCCCCCGCTTCGATGGCTGTTGCCAAAATTTTTTATGACGGAAATCTGCAGGAATCGCAACAGTAAGGACATTCGCAAGCTCGAATTTCCGCGCGGGTACCGTTCGTTTTCTTCTCAATATAAAAAGATTCCTGCTTTTGTTGTGCTGTTTCTAATTTTTTGCGGACCGCAAGTACAAAAGTCGTGACATAATGATTATTATCATAGCATTTATTAGTTCATGTTCGACTAAATTCCACAAATCAACAAAAGGCAAATTGGTGGGAAAAAATTGCAGAATTATATAGATTTTGTCATCTGATGAATGTACGTACACCTCGGTCACCTTGCCAATTCGTAGAGAAAGGTCAGGTCGTCGGTTTCAAGCCAGGGTATGGGTGCTTCTAAATTTTGAACAGAATCATCGATGGGGGTTGGAAAGACATTTAGAAGACAGCAAGGCGGAATCAGACTATTTCGTATTGGTTCGCCCGTTCCTGCCTTGGTCACGACGTGACGGGGCGACTTTTTGTATTAGGGGTACTTTTAGATTTACCAAAGAGATATAAGCTTCTACGAGGTAACTCTTCATTCAGGGTCTTCAGACAACAAATACGCTGGTCTGGTCGTCGTTTTACCTGCTTCGGCAGAAATTCTCGAAATAACTGAACTTGTAATGTAAGGTGTGATGTAAAAAGTCGCGCCACGACCAGACAAGACTGAACAGAAATTGGATCAGCGATAACCGCATTTGTTCCTCACGAAAATCCGCTGAAATTTTAATTCAGCGAAGAATCCGGCATCCTGGAGATGTATCAGTACGGGCTCGCATGCATAAGGCCGTCGGCTACGTGGCCGCAATTGTTGCGAATTTGATTGTGATTCTCGCGCTGCTCGCTTTTCTGGACAACATTATTTGGTGGTTTGGGGACATGGTCGGATATGAAACATTGTCGTTTGAGGTGAGGGATGGTTTAAACGGATTTCAGTGACATTGACATGGCGTATGACCAGACATGGTTGTCATTGGCCAGCACAAAACTTGGTGATCTACATTTTCCGTCGGTTTTTCAGTCGGCCACCTATAATTTTTTGTTTGAAGGATGCGTGGTTGTTGCTTAAATTTTAAAATTGAAACTTTTTGAAAGGGCCAAAAAGACACCAAATACACCCCCAAACGCCATTTCAACAATTTTAAGTTGGATATTGAAAGAGACTTATGTAAAAGTCTCCAAATACTAGACCGAAAATATTAAACCGAAATACATTTCTTGACGTTGTTCGGGTTTCGGGTTTTTAAAATAAAACCGAAACCCGAAACAAGAAGCATGATAATCAAAAAGTTTCACCTCAACAATATGAATTGTTTATGTCA